>JXSR01S075081.1:96354-113036 GCA_000969725.1 Ophiothrix spiculata | reverse complement strand
ACCAATGACCTACCGGAGCCCGACCGGGGTCCGACCGGAGTCCGACCGGGGTCCGACCGGTCTCCATAAGGAATCAAATTTCATACCGATGTCATACCGGCGTTGCGGCGTTGCGGCTTTGCAGACGCCGGTCGGGCACCGGTGGTAATGTGACCAGGGCATAATGCATGGCTAATAAATCAATGTACATTAGCTTACATTATATTTTTTGTTATTAATTATCATATTGACATCAACGTAACACAAAGTATACCAACACACATTTGTGACCCGTCATATCGAAAGGTACCTTAAGGTCGGCATAGTAAATTACAAGATACGGGCCATTGAAGCTGAGCATTGTCATAAATCACGTCCAAGGTCAAATTTCTAATTTCACAAGAAACATTATTTTTAAAGTGTGTTCTGTCATATTAATCATGTTCCAACAATCAAAACATAAGAAAAATGTGTTAATGACCAAGATAAAAATCCTCTCTCCATTACAGTTTTACCTAGTACCAAAACTTTAAACTCGATTTTCTCAGAACTATAATTTTCTGAATCAGTCCGATGCCTTTTGCCAATTTGGATGTAACTTTCAAACCGAACATCCAATAACCAAAAGTTAGGTGTCATTTTAAAGCTTAAAATCTCAGCTTTTAGATGAGACCAAAAAAAAAAATCAATTTTGATTTAGGGACCCTTAAGGTAATTTTCGATATGACGGGTCACATGTTATTTCCATAAACCATAAATATGCAATTCTTAATTCTGAATATTTAAAATCATTCATATTTTAAAAGTAAGCAATGCAAGACAATATTGCACAATTTCTAATTTTCAGACCGTTCTCTGACCCCTTTCCCTAATCAAAACTGTTGTTTTACGGCCGCACTGTCTCATGTTTTGTCCGATTTCAATAAAAGAAGGTGTCAAATTGATCAGTAGATCATACGGCATCAAAAGAGATTTTACCCTAAGTATTTTGAAACATTACCATTTTATAAGCCATCACATATGTAAATGTCAATCTTGAAATGCTCATTATGAGTTGAAAGGAGTTGAATTATCTTTTTCTAATAATTTTTATACTTATTTAGATATTTAATGAGATTTAATGCTTATCAAATGTTTATATTTAGCTTAGGTTGCCAACCTCGTTAAATCCTCCTAAGAGACTATGGCAATAATTATAGACCGAGTTTTAAACTCAATTGTTCAATGTATTTTTAGACAAAATACGTATTCCTAGTTTGAACTGATATTCCCTTTATTTATAGAAAAAAATCATATAAGTACGCGAAGTATTTCTGAATAATACTGAACATTATAGTAGTTTTGGTGTTTTTTTTTTTGTTATAATTGATTAATTAAAGTAATCTAAAATGAAGCACTTAGTATGTAAAGATAACATAAGTTTCTAAACATTTTTTGTCATTATTTCTACCAAGTCCATCAATTTTCTATCTTATCAATCTTATATTTTTAGGGGAAAAAATCGATCATTCATCAAATGCACTAAGTCAAGCTTAATAAAAGATATTGTGACATCTACTTGCTTTTAAGACACAAAGCAAGTAATTGACTTTTCATCATCAGTGATGAAATACGTGGGTTATCTTCAAATTTAAATTTTAACAATGAAGGGGATTTATCATATTATCAATCATAAAGATTTGATTGCTTATTTGAATTTTATGATAACAGAAAATTAAGTTATTTTTTCGTTTTTTGGCCGACAAGGTATCCCAGACACCAACTATAATGCCACATATTTAATGAAATATTGATGGAACCATTGCAAGGCATTTATTTTTTTGTATAACTTTAAATTATTTTTATTTATTACATCCCGAAAAGGGGGACTTTAAGAAACATGTGAAAATAGGCAGGAAAAATACAAAATAATAAGAATGTCCAGCAGATTTTCTGTTGTAAAATTTGATCGCCTTAATATATTTCAGCAAGTAAGGTGTCATTTTAAAGCTTAGAAAATGCTGCAATAGTTTAAATAACAAAATCAAAATTGATATTATCTGCAAAGTCCCCACTTTCGGGATAAGCCATCACAAATTAGACTGGTTTTTTTTTAAACAGTCTAATATGTGATGGCTCACCCCGAAAAACTGTTGATCAAAACTACTAATGTGATAATAGCTAGTTTTAATCGCAACTATTTTTATTGTAGGTTTTGATTAATGTCAAAGAAATTTATCAAATCGACACTAACTATATTTCAACATTATTTGTTCATTACCAGCATGTTGTAATAAAACATATCAAAAAGATATCAAATAAAGGAGGAAATAATCATAAGCAGATATTAAAAAACATCGCATATTTCCATCCCATAGGTTGCTTATCCTCCTTCAGGTCACTGGATGTTCAAGGGAATCAATATCATACTCATATTATTTATAATGTTCGTTTATGCCTTTAGCTCCAAACTACCATACATTACAGAAACTACTTCAGCGATATAGCTAATCATATTTTATTACTCTATCCTGTTACACTTATCTCACCGCATTGTACTATCGGTTAGGTTTAGACTTGGATTACTAAGAAGTCCCCGGAAGAAAAATAATGGATATTATTTTGTTGTTTTGTTTAAACAGATACCTGAAATATTTTTGAATGCTGTTCAATATTGTAGTAAGTGTGGTTTGCAATAATAATCTTAACATTAAAATTATTACTTAACAATAGCGTTGTTTCTCTAATAGTATTTTTATAGATACTTTATAAAATGGTGTGTTATAATGGTCATGCGCCGTAAATTAATGGGCAAAACCAGGAGTTTTCACTTCAAACTGTAAAACTATTCACTTAAGATAGGAAATCATATATATTCTTAAAGGGTGAAAAGGATGGAATCTTCCTATTATAAATTCAAGGTCATAATACAGGTTGTGCAGAAAATTTACAGGGTGAAACATAAGAAATATTTCAAATGCATATATTTTTTCAGATGCCATTTTTGTAACCAAGAACATGCTTAATATTCAATATAGCTACATACATCACAAGTACCATCCAATATCTTCCAGATAAATCTCTTTTTTTAGTTTTTCATTAATTTATAAATCGCTTATTCACGGTGATTAAACTTAAAACAAATAATGACCCCAGATGACCCCTTAGAATACTTTTACCCCCAATTGGTCATGTTCCGTGTCAACACCCTAAAGGGGTATTCTAGTACCCGAGTCTTATGACAATTCATGAAAGTATGAGGAAAAAGTAACATATTTTCCAAACACTTATACCTATCTTAACCACTTAGGTTTTTTGACCCAGATGACCCAGATCACCTTCAATTCCATTTATTTTTATGTCAAATGTGTATCTTTACCATGATATCCTTGTGTCCAAATCTTATGAAAATCTATGCAAGTATGTGGAAATAGCACCCAATTATGTGAAAAAGCGGCTCCTCATCCTCCGGCTCCTCATCCTCCACCGCTTTGATTAATTAATGCATTAACTAATCCCAATTAAAGACCAAATTAGCTAAACACATACATTTTTCATTTTATCAATATATATTTATTCCCCTCTCATATGATACCAAATTTACTAACTTATAGCATAAAATAAGGGAATTACGACATAAAAAACAAAGTGCCGTAAGGGAATTTGTTACTCCACCGCATTATTAGGTTACCCCATATATAACACATGACCAATACATATTGAGTTTATGTGATGGTAGGATGTTGTTTACGTGTATGTTATTAACATACCTCTATTAACCATATTTTTCCATTCGTTGTGTTTTAAATCAAAGTCATTCACTGACGAAGCTAAAAAGTTTATCATATTTGTAAATACATTTGAAGGTTGATACTGTAAATGTCGTTATCAAAATTCAACATTATAAAATATGTGTTTAATTTCAGATTTAATAAGACAAGTACAAAGTGGCTTCAAAATAATTTAGATATGACGGAGACATATTATATATTATATATTATCAAGTGGCGTATAAAATTTACTTAGATTGATGTTGGAAGAATGATATTTATATTTGCTTCCTTCTTTGTGTTAAAAGTAGATTCCAATAAGCAATGAATTTATTAAAAGGTGTCTGTGTGTTGACAAATAGTGATGAATCGTTTCTTTTAGGTTGTTTTAGGGCAGACGTGATATCTAAGTTGAATATTATAGCATTAGGTAGAGTTTGCATTTGTTCAGCAACAAACAAATTACATTTGTAAATAAAGATTACGTATTAAATTTAACATTTTGTATTAGGCAGAGGGGATGCTATAAATACAATTTTTTGATAATAATGTGTATGCATATGTCAAAGCCCGTCAAATTGTATAATGATTTTTGTTTATTCAGAGATAAATTATTCTTAGTTTGGGAGTATTGCTTTTCTAATTTGTATTAAAGTTAACAATTTACATTGTATTATTTGAAATGTATCCGGAAAATTGCTGTAAAATGTAGTTATCATCTAAACAAGACTGTAATTGATATAAACAATCTTGAATAGTGCACCTGTAATATGAAATATGCCTTTAGTTAATATTCTAGGAAAACAAAAAACTGATCATTTATCATATGAATAAGCTGACCTTAAGCAAATACAAAGTGACATTTCTGACCTATAATACTTTAGACACAAAGCAAATAACTGACTTTCCATCATCAGTGGAAAAAATACGTAGGTTATCTTAAAGGTTTAAATTAGAGGTTGTTTATTATATTATCAATAACACAGATTTTGTTTGATCATTAAAATTTCATAATTACAGCCAATGTATTTATTCACGTCTCAGTTAACTTTGACACGAGTGAGTTGACGGGTATTTTATTGCTCGAGAACATTAACCGAGCGACAAAATACTTGGCCTTTTCAAATTCTAAACAATAACATATTCTTTCTTTCGAATGACATAAAAAGTATTATGCTAGTGGCAGGTAAAACTAATGGTGTCTTCAAAATAATGACAATATCCAAGAAACATAGAGTAAAATTCAACCATTAAAGTAATGACATTTTTACTTCATTGTTACGTGTAAATATACAAAATATTGTCTTTTATATTGACAGAAAAACAAATGATTTTTTAGTTTGCTTTTGTTCGTGGGGTCACTAATTGTTGTACCAAAACGTGCAAATGTAATGGGCGGAGCATTACTATCAAACACGAGCTGAAATTGATATTTATTGATTTCGTTAACATTTTTAAAGTTAAATGACAGTTTATCTAAGAAAATAGCTTAAATAGCACGGCCCTGGTTTGGTAAAACTATCAAACTTAGTTTTCAGTTAACAGATTATCTGGAATAATTTTGGAGCGTTCTTTCTATTGATGGTCACGAAAAATCCTTACAAGCTTTCGTTTTCAAGATAGTTTTTTTCTATCTAAAGCATTTCTGTCACTTACTCCCTCTTTAACGGGGTAAAACTATCTATCTTTAAGATAGACTATCCGTACTCCCCTTTTGATTGGGTAAAATTGTCTATCTCTAAGCTAGAACATTGTACCTCCTCTTTCATTATGGTAAAACTATCTATCTTTATTTAGTACATTCATCTGAATTATTCCACATGGTAAAATAGCCTAATGTAAATTCATTTAATTTCATCATGCCCCCAGACAACTAAAATGGGGACGGAAAAGCGAAAAAATGAGGACGAGAAGAAAGGGAGAAAAGAAGTGGAGGGAGAGAGAGAAAGAGAAGGAAAGGCTAAAGGGAAGGGAAAAGAGGAAAGGGAAATATCCCTGACAATGTTCTTAGTTATATGCCACTAATACTCAATATTAGTGAGTTTAATTTGAGCACGTTTTACCAACAGCTGATTTCGTAGTAAAAGAAAACAATCAACTGAAATCTAACATATCAGAGGTAAATTCTTTCTGCTGTATCAACTCATAATCATTAGATTAATTTAATACCGTATAATCATTAAAAAACAATAAAGCATGTATTTCATTTTCTGATGAATTGATACACCAAAAACTGGTCTATTTTTAGTTCTCTTCAGTGAATCAAAGCAGGATGTAAAATTCATATTTTATTTATATATTTATCTATATTCATTTATTAGGCTTCATACACTGCTAAAAAATACAAATTACATACACGAGATACACAATTTAAATACAGGATATGTATAAATATTGCACGTGATAAAATGTGTCTGTCCAGCCCATATGAGCAGTAAATGCCAGAAACTTCATTTTGCGCTACATGTGAAAATACATATCAAGGTTATAATTTGCAAAAAATAATTTTTTGGCAGATTTACAATCCTAGTGCTTACTACAAAATACCAGCAAAATTTTATTTCAAGAAAATGATAGGACATGTGAAATAAATTGGCATATTCTTAAGACGATCAAAAGAAAATATAGGGCTAAATAATCTTTAAACGCGTTTATCTAAGTTATACGTTTTACTCCCTGACAACCTTTGGCGGACCATAACTTGACTTCTGGAATTCGTGTGAAGTTCATTAAGGTGTCATTTTAATCCTTAAAGCATGGTTTTTGCAAATAATTAAAAAAGTGAAAATGACAAGAGCTGGCATTTACTGCTGTTTTGGGGTGGACGGTCACAAATAATAATAGCATATGCATATGGGGTAAAAGGCACCACGGTTAAGCCATGTAGGATTGGCGGGGTACCAGTGTAGAGAATGGGATGAACAGGTGCGTATCGAATCACCTTAAAAAACCATCCCACCTCAAGATCAAGTGTGACAAGGTATGCAAGAGAGAAAAAAATAAAAAACCTACAATTAGCACAGCTGCATATGGAAAACCACGTACAGATATCAGCTGGCTGGAAATTAGAATCAAAATGAGACCACAAAAATAAAACCACATTGTTTTTAAAGCATAAAAGAAATCATCCACACTGCTTTTATTGCTTTCTTCTACTTATTGTAAAAAATCAATTTCTCTCATGTATAAATGTGCAAATGTATTGTTTCCCTTTCTAAGATGCTTTTAAAGTATTTTAAAGTATAAGAATAAGCAACTAGTTTGTTATAATACCCATTGTATGAAATAAAAATGCATGCATGAATATTGTGATAGTAGTATAAAAAGATTAGCAACAACTCTACTCTAAATTGAATAATGCTTATAAGTGCAATAGATAGAATATATTGTGATGGATTCCTCTTGCGTATTAACCTGTTTGATTTGATTAGATATAAAAGATTGATGTCGGAAAATTGCTATGTATATAGGAAATATGTTATATTTGCCTCTTAATGCTCAACTTAGAATTAATGAAATGATGAATCACTTGCAAATAGAAAACTGCAACTCAGATGTATATTCTTGCTCGTAAATTGTGATTTATTGTTTCTTTTAGAGCAAGTCTGGTACTATGTTGTGTGAGTATTGTTTCGAATTAGATATTGTCTTGCTATTATACTGTTTACATTGGTAACGGAAATATATGGCATTAAGCAGAGGGAATGCACTTGGAGTATTTTAACAAGGTTCATGCCTTTAGAGTATATTGTACCAAACTTAAAGAAAACTTTCCACCACAGCACAAAATGATATATTCTGACAAATTACAGTTCATTTGAAACACTGGTCCACTTACCCATTAGACGGTCGACATGATTTTATTTCAAATTTCATATTAAATTCATGTATTAATGAAAGTATGCAAAACTATAGGGGACGCAAATAACCATACATATAGGGTATCAAAATACGTAGTACTTATTAAAGTATGAAAATAGTAACTTATAAACTTTACTAAAACACTTCATTTCGTATAGCATGCCCTCTCATTCGCTTCCGAAGTGTACGCTTACACTCATTAAATTGAAAGCACTTGTTTCCTAATATGTAGGTAATACAGTTTTAGTAAATCAACCTGTTTCACTAGCTTGACTAGCTAGCGCACAGATGGATCTCAATTGATCTTTATTTATTAATATCATTAGCATTAATTACAGTTCTAGGGGTTTAAAAATAACAAATTACCCAGAGTAGCTACAAAATAGAAAGAAGCAACATATAATACACAATGTGCAATGTAGTTTGTCGGTCTTTTGTCGAAGTGTTGGGACTACAACTTGCTATTACAAAATTTGAAATGAATAAACGATAAAATAATACAAAGTTTCAGAAGAATACAAAATGGTATTACGGGAGTGAAACGTTATTCTATATATTTAATATAATAGTCGTAGGCAATCACCATGTTGTTAATTACAAAGATTCGGTATCATATCACTGATAACTATGTATGCTTAAGCTTCAATACGCAACATCAATGTAGCTAATACTGCAACAATATAGGTGTATAGTTTATCATAAGAAGAGTGACTTGCAATGTGGTCCACATTTATGGTGTTGAAACACGCGCGAGCTAACACATAACTTTACATCTTTAAGGCGTTAATGAAAAATGTTCCAAAATAGGCTTCCAAATTGTGAATAATGCTACGCAGAAAATAATAAGTGAGTCAAACTTGTTAAAATTAGTACATTTGTCTCTGAAGTGACTCACTTCAGCCAGTCACTACAGAGACAAATTGACTCACTTTAACAAGTTTGACTCACTTATTACTTTCTGCGTAAAAAGTTTGTGCTATGAAATGCAATAAAAGGCAAATATTGTGATTATTTTTGTTGATAAAATGGTATATAAACCTGTCTAACTCATGAACTTAATTGAATAAAAACAGGATTGAAATTGGGAAATTGCTTTGCATGAACTATGTTCTTTATATTTGCTTCTTCTTATTAAGCGTAGATTGAATGAGATGATGAATCGTTTACAGAAAGTGAGCCGTAATTCAAATGTATCTACTTGATCGTAAATTGTGATTTATTGTTTCTGTTAGACTTCAGAGCAGGTCTTGTATCTATATGTGTGTTGTACCAGCACTTATTCAGAGTGAACATTGTTTAGGTATTCTGTTGGTTACATTAGAACATTTAGGCACAGGAAGGGCACTTTGAGTATCTTAACCTACACTCTAAGAAAGTTGGGCAATTTGGGAGTGATTTCGCCCAACGTTGATGAAGTATACATCCCTACCAAAGTTGGGCAAAACACAAATTACACTGTTTGGCACATATGCCTGCCCTAATGTTGGGCAAAACTATTTGAGTGGAAACGCGAGTCCATCTGCCATCTGTGGGGTAAAAGCGATACAAAATTTTGGCAAAAGTGTCTGATCTACGGTACTTTTTTAGTTTCCCCAACAGTTGGTAGGTATGTATATTTGCCCAACTTTTTTGCAGTGTATCACATGAATCAAGAAGCTAAACATATTGCTTGTATTAAACTGTTAAAAATAATACGAGTAAATAAATATGCGCTGGGAATCAGCGAATTCGAGTTTAAAAAATGCAAAACATGTTAAAATGAAAATAGCTATTGCAGACGATGAAAGAGCGCAATAATGTTGTTCAATTTTGAAAATTGACCAGTCATCACGTTTGTAATTCATCCGCCTTGTCAGGTGATTTAAGTTGTGAATTACGCGTACGGCCGGAATTGTTTTTTGATTGATTCACAATCCTTGTGCTTACTTCAAAACACCAGCAAAGTTTTATTTCAAGAAAATGATCAGAAATATAAGATATATCTGTATATTTTGAAAACAATCAACAGAAAGTATAGGGTTTGCTGATCTTTGAACGCGTTTATCTCAGCCACACATTTACTGCCTAACAACCTTTGACGGACCATAACTTGACTTCTGGAAATCAAGTGAAATTCATTCGAGTCATTTTAATCTTTATAGGATGGTCTTTCCAAATGTATAAACGTAAAAATGACATAAGACTACATTTACGACTGGAGTTGGATAAACGGTCACATTTTTGTCAACAATATGCATACGTTTTGTACCTTTTTTTCCCAGCCTATTTCACTCCATTGCTGAAGGAAGGCCTCTTCACCAATATCCATATATCTTCCTTGCGCTTGCCTCATCCATATAACACTCCCAAATTTACTGATGTCATTTATCAATCTACTCTGTCTTCATCTCTTTCTAGTGTAGTATATGTAACTATATGGGTGCATATACTAAACACCTCACAAATGATAAGTGGACAGTCAGTCTGACCCCAATCAATTCAAGTAAGAGCCCCCAAAGTCCAACAATATTGATATATATGAAAAATATGGAATTTCAGCTAAATATTGACCCGAAATTTGGCATCAAAACTGCTACCATTGTTTTACACCAACTGTTTGAGATTTTGATCTCAGTTTTCATTTCTCAAATAGGGTAATACAGACAATACACAATAAATGGTCCAGCTCTACTCCAACTAAATGTAAAAGAAAAATTTGATCATACAGCATATTGAAATGATTGGGGATTTCATTTTAATTTTGTTCTGTATGACCAAAAAATATCAATTTGAAATGTGAGGAAAATCAATAAGCAGCGAAATGTATACTTTCCTTTTTATTGATTTATTGAGATGATCCCATATGAGATTCCATATTTTTCTTTAAGGGTTCTTTCTTGGATTTATGGGGGTCAGACTACCTGTCCACTTATCGTTTGTGAGGTGTTTACTTTGTGTGCCCATCTATTATCGTGACGCGTCTCACAAGGCATCCCTACCGAGTGATACATGTTTTACCCCGGGCCTGTTTTTCTTACGAATACGCAAGATATCCATGGTTAGGAGATTTATCAGACTCGGCCTGCGGCCTCATGTGATACAGCACTCGGCCTTAAATAACCCTTATTTAAAGAAAGAGGGGTTACTAGTTGCATTTATGTTTCAACATTAAATTTATAATTACATTTCAAATTATTGTTATTATTATTTCTCTTTAAATAAAGCCCCATCATTATTTACATGCTACTGACAAACAGACTTAATTAATAAGAATGTTTTTTGTTTTGGCATAGCTTTTATAAATATTAAAAACAATAGAACATAACGTTTGACCCAAATATCAAATTTTTATCCGAATAAATAAATAGATATAACATATCTATAGAGGATAGCCTCATCAGTGCTGCTTACCATGAGGGTCCTCTGTGGCTCTGTCAGATGGTCAGATTTATTTGCCAGTTTTAGGGCAGGAGGAAAACCGGAGCGCCCGGAGGAAAACCTGCGGAAGCAAGTTTGGACTGGCAACCAATTGCACATACAAAGCCTCGACTGGGCTCATTGGTGGAAGGCGAGGGAAGTACCGCATATCAGTTTGATGATTCGTTCAGGTTTATAGTAATAAACTGGTTTTTATAGACAAAGCGAAAAAAGGAAAGAAAAAAAAAGAACAGGAAATGAAAAAAAAAAAGATAAAAAAACACATTCTCCGGATTGTAGGAATCTACTTATTGAAACAATGTGTTAAGACAGTATAAAATATCCGGGTGTTTAAACGCTCCGTGACAACAACATCAAAGAACATTAACACTATTGATACCCATTTGCTCTAGAGATAATGCTTAATCTAATATCGAGATGGATGAATTTGCAAACACATTCAGCTTCTTGAAATTTGAATCATGTTATTTTTAAAAAATGTTTCTAAAAGAACTTATTAAAAAAAGTCATTGGTTTGAAGTTAAACAGAATCTTGATAATTTAATTATCTTTAAATTCATGTCGATCTCAGAGCTTCATTCAAAGCATTATTTGAAAACGAGTTTTTATTTGACTTTAGGTTTTATGTAAGGAAAAAAAATGCCGTCTACACAAAATCTGATTTGGATTCTTGACTCATTGACATTCTTAATTATCTTTAAATTCATGTCGATCTCAGAGCTTCATTCAAAGCATTATTTGAAAACGAGTTTTTATTTGACTTTAGGTTTTATATAAGGTCAAAGATTCCCTATTTTGGATTAAATATATGTTCTGAGACTTATTCTAAACAAGATTAAGCTTTCGGGAATAAACTAAATTAGCTAACTTCTAATCGTATTCCATAACTATTTCAGAACAATACAAACAATCGATTTTAGAAGCAATACAGTAAATAATAACTCCCTCCTACCAACATTTCTTGACACCCTTGTATTTTAGCTAGTCTTATGCAATGAATGATCATTTTAAACTTAACTTGAATCATGGAAGAATATGCAAAGAACTTATTTAACTAAACTCAATTATACTTATGACAAGTTTTACATATTTTCACTTCTGTACACATTTGTGTCCGTCCAGCCCAAAACAGCTGTAAATGCCAGCTCTTGTCATTTTCACTTTTTAAATTATTTTCAAAGACCATGCTTTAAGGATTAAAATGACACCTTAATGAACTTCACACGATTTCCAGAAGTCAAGTTATGGTCCGTCAAATGTTTTCAGGGAGTAAAACGTATAACTGAAATATACGCGTTCAAAGATTAGAAAGCCCTATATTTTCTGTTGATCGTCTTAAGAATATGCCAATTTATTTCACATTTCATATAATTGTCTTGAAATGAAACTTTGCTGGTATTTTGTAGTAAGCACTAGGATTGTGAATCTGTCAAAAATCAATTTCGGCCAATTATGACCTTGACATGTATTTTTACTTGTAGCGCAAAATGAAGTTTCTGGCATTTACTGCTCATACGGGCTGGAAAGTCACATTTGTCAATTCATATCACGCTTCTCAAGTCATAAATCTACCTGTGACGGGTTTGTTTTGAAAACGTTAATCTGGTTTAGAAATTAGCAGTGATGACTTCATCTTCGTTGCCTCATTTATTATTACTGTTGATAATGTCACATTAATTATGATGGCGTTCTCAACTTTACTTGACTTTTTTTTAATCATAAACGAATAAAGAGCATTGAGACGATAAGACGCTTGAATGCTTGGATTAAAGACAGGTATTTAATAATAAAAAATTAATAATGTAAAAGTAACGATTATGATAGAAATCTACCATTGGATGTTCATCAAAGGAAATAACCATATTTTGTCGAGTTCCTCAAATAGCTTAGACGTGAACAAACCCACTTGATATCAATAAAGATAGTAAAGGAAAATAAGTTGAACCTGATAATGTTAATGTTCAAAACCGCTTTCAAAACAGAACGAGCACTTTTTATTTCAAGCGTTCATCTAACAATAGTATACTGCTGTTACGCCCCAGTGCATGCAGTGGTTAAGCACTCTCTGATTGGGGTCTATAATTGCTAGTAGTGCAGTGTTCGTCCTTATAAGCATCGAAATAGCACACAATTAACAACAGTTTGTAAATTTTATGTATGATGTAATCGAAAATGATTAAGTAAGTTAAATGTACATTATTAAAATAGGTCAAATTAAAGAGGGCCATAGTTGTCGATCTAGTTTTATATCTTTTTTCATAACATCAATTAATTTTTGATTTCGTTTTTGACATCTTGTATCACTTAAGACTGTATAAGGACAAGGTTACTATTAATTTAGTTGAATATACAATTTATTTCAAAACTCTTTAATGCAAAAGTATTTTACTCAAAATTTATTGACACTGTTGTGATCTCTTTTAGTCACATTACAAAGCATGAATGACTGCTATTGAGGTTTACAAATATGTGTAGTTCTTTACGCATTCCACGGTTGTCAATACTCATAGAGTGTCCAACCTTAATGCCTTTGACATGTCGGAAAGAGTTCCAGAGTTCCTGTAATTTCTTTTCATTATCATTGGCGTTAATATTTGACCAAAAAAAAAAAAAAAAAAGTTTTTTTGCTTATTCTTCATTCACTTTTTCGAGTGATAATGTCACATTAATTATGATGCACTTTTCAAGAACCTGACTTTATCATCAACGATAAAAAGCAGTTACATATATAGAAAATAAATATATTATGGGTGTAATAATGTCAACTTAATTATGTCAAATTGATGATATGATACAAATCTAAAAAGTTCTTTATGATAAGAAAACATACGCTGCCGAATGAAACATTAGGAAAAACACCAGAGTATTTTAAAAAATGGATTAAAATTTTTTAAAAAAAATCTTCATATACTTAACTTAGTTATGATATTGTTTCAATTTCATCACCGGTGAAAGCAATTTTTAAACTAATAAATATATCACGTAATATATTCCGGCACTTGTTCGTCTCTGCAATGGACTTTTTTGGCCTCATAGATAACATTTTTCGTATCTCGGGAAAAGACGCAGGTCTGTAAGTACTTTTAATTATCGATGACTTAGGCTTTGTTCAGACTTTTTCTCGCCATAGAATATTCTATGCCAATTTCTTGCAATAAGTATTCGTAATTCGATGCAATTTCACGCCTATCTATGTAATGACGATTAACCTTAGGACATGGAATTTGCATATATGTAAAAACTGACTTTACGGCTGGTTTGGGATAGACGGTCACATATTTGCTATATGTGAGGTAAACTATATAACATAGCAAAAGGCGAAGTTAAACAAGAAAAATGCAATGATAAAAAAGGTATAATTAAGGGCTCTACTTATATAAATTGTATCTATTCTAAGTGATCAACTGATATGATGAAATTACAAGTACTTCACCTAATTATTAGCACAGATAAGTTTCAATTTTTAGATAATATAAAATTTGAAAATACATGACACATTAGATTTGTGCTTTCAAATGTCAGCTTAAGTGTGTCACATCACTTCTATTTGCCTTGAAGAAATAAAAATACATTCTCAGCAGAATGTACTTATCTACACACGAGTAGAATTCTGAAAATATATCCAGTTCTCATCATGATACAAAGATTGCTTAAAGCACCAGCGGGAATGTCTTGGTTTTTCTCCTACTTCCATAGCTTGAAACATATGCTACTTGATGGAATGATACATGACGTTTTACAATAATCAGCTACACATTATCTAAATTACAAATGTTTTAAATGTTTACATACTTGCGTGTTTTTGAAAACAATAAAATTACCAAATGTGTTTTACCAATAATTTAGATGGAAATCGTGATTTTGACTTTATGGTTTTGGACCTTAATTATTATGGCTCTTTCTATATTTATTTCACTGCAATTGGAAATATATTCCAATTGTGAATGAATGATGTCTTCATGTGCAATGATAAGCTATTGTATAGGGATTAAGTTACGATTTTTGTAGTTTGAAAGAGCCTTGTCGAAGATTTGATTGAAAAGCGCATACATAAACCTCTAGAACCTATGTCTAGCTGTAATGTAATTTTGTCATTCGAAAGTATATAAAATACACCTGCCCACTCTTAACGGTATAAAGCTGCTTTTTATAAACTAATAATAAAACCATTAAACATGAAAACGACATGTGGTAGTTTTAACTATCTCCAAGAATATTTTTGACTAAAGTACAAACTGTTTGAGGTTGAATGTATTATCAATAGAAGTTCACATAATTTAATGATTAATATTTTGTGTTTTGAAAAATAGTTGAAAAATATTCCTTCTTACGAATATCACTTTAAAATGAGATGTGTGATTATATCATTCAATAATTTGAGAAGTTAAAAATCACCTAACCAGTGTTTAAGATCATAAGTATTAGTTTGTATTTTAATACAAGCTGTAATCTGGAACCGATTCTTGCAGATAATTACATTGATTATGTATAACGGAGGGCTAGTAAGGAGGTCAATGAAGAGAAAGGTAATTTCCCTAGCCTCACCTGCAATAACACTTCTTTGCACCTTGATAAAATCAATTATTTAAAACGAATCAAGACTTAAACACCACAACGGCTAGTAAAGTTACCTTTCACAGCGAGCATCGCGTTCTACATGAGCGTCCCTTATAGTTACTTGACCACTTCGAAATTGATCACTCATAACGTGTTCCTATCTAAGCATATTCTGTCTAAACAATAGACTGTACCATTAGCTTCAACAAGACTTTTTATACATTTTTGTTTCAATAAGTATGGCACATTTCGTATACTTGGTCTGATTTTTCATATTCAAAAGGCAATGTAAAAGAGGAAATGTTGAAGACGATTTAGGGTACCTACCATTGGGTCTTATTGATATGGCATTTGTGTAAACATGAAGGGTTTGACAAAGCATTTTTTTGATATATGATCACAATACTTCATTTGAGTGTGGGTGTCTCATTGAATTAAGCCAACAAGTCATTTAAGAAGTTATAAAATTGTGATGAGCTCAATTAACTATTTGAACGGTAATATAATACCAGTTTCTTAACGTCTCGTCGCATTAATGTTACTTTTATGATTTAGTGTGAAAGTTGTCTTTTATACTTACTAACCAATAAAAATTATTAGGATAATAAGGATTTTAACAATTTCTACTAAACGACTTTACAGTGTCATGAAAATGCAATGAGTACCTGGGGGGAGGTACTTCACTTGTTAGAAGCAAATGTGATTTTCGTTTCCTGAACATTAGTGATTAATTTTGACATTCGTTTGACATCAACTAATTCGAGTGTAGTTGGTTTTATGAAATATGATTTTACTTTATTATTACATTTTACAAAAATAGTTTATTAATTTGAATTAGGTTAGAACTCAACTGCTACATAGGTTTTTTGCATTTCAAGATAAAAATATTAATATTTGATATATTTTAAGTCAAAATATTAAGAAAACCATATACAAATTAAGAATAAATTATCACGGAATAGGGTATGTTATCATTTAACTCTTCATTTCTTACCTTTATCGGAAAAGCCAGTACGGAGCATTGAATAAGAAAAAGGAGAGATAGAGAAAAACAAAAAGTGGTTAGTATTAGGTTCAATAGCAATAAAAAAGATCAGGTGTCGCAGCAACCTTAAGTTA
>JXSR01S075081.1:50911-65715 GCA_000969725.1 Ophiothrix spiculata | reverse complement strand
TGTGTTTTGAAAAATAGTTGAAAAATATTCCTTCTTACGAATATCACTTTAAAATGAGATGTGTGATTATATCATTCAATAATTTGAGAAGTTAAAAATCACCTAACCAGTGTTTAAGATCATAAGTATTAGTTTGTATTTTAATACAAGCTGTAATCTGGAACCGATTCTTGCAGATAATTACATTGATTATGTATAACGGAGGGCTAGTAAGGAGGTCAATGAAGAGAAAGGTAATTTCCCTAGCCTCACCTGCAATAACACTTCTTTGCACCTTGATAAAATCAATTATTTAAAACGAATCAAGACTTAAACACCACAACGGCTAGTAAAGTTACCTTTCACAGCGAGCATCGCGTTCTACATGAGCGTCCCTTATAGTTACTTGACCACTTCGAAATTGATCACTCATAACGTGTTCCTATCTAAGCATATTCTGTCTAAACAATAGACTGTACCATTAGCTTCAACAAGACTTTTTATACATTTTTGTTTCAATAAGTATGGCACATTTCGTATACTTGGTCTGATTTTTCATATTCAAAAGGCAATGTAAAAGAGGAAATGTTGAAGACGATTTAGGGTACCTACCATTGGGTCTTATTGATATGGCATTTGTGTAAACATGAAGGGTTTGACAAAGCATTTTTTTGATATATGATCACAATACTTCATTTGAGTGTGGGTGTCTCATTGAATTAAGCCAACAAGTCATTTAAGAAGTTATAAAATTGTGATGAGCTCAATTAACTATTTGAACGGTAATATAATACCAGTTTCTTAACGTCTCGTCGCATTAATGTTACTTTTATGATTTAGTGTGAAAGTTGTCTTTTATACTTACTAACCAATAAAAATTATTAGGATAATAAGGATTTTAACAATTTCTACTAAACGACTTTACAGTGTCATGAAAATGCAATGAGTACCTGGGGGGAGGTACTTCACTTGTTAGAAGCAAATGTGATTTTCGTTTCCTGAACATTAGTGATTAATTTTGACATTCGTTTGACATCAACTAATTCGAGTGTAGTTGGTTTTATGAAATATGATTTTACTTTATTATTACATTTTACAAAAATAGTTTATTAATTTGAATTAGGTTAGAACTCAACTGCTACATAGGTTTTTTGCATTTCAAGATAAAAATATTAATATTTGATATATTTTAAGTCAAAATATTAAGAAAACCATATACAAATTAAGAATAAATTATCACGGAATAGGGTATGTTATCATTTAACTCTTCATTTCTTACCTTTATCGGAAAAGCCAGTACGGAGCATTGAATAAGAAAAAGGAGAGATAGAGAAAAACAAAAAGTGGTTAGTATTAGGTTCAATAGCAATAAAAAAGATCAGGTGTCGCAGCAACCTTAAGTTAATAAGTCCTTTGAAGTACTGACGTGCCAATTTAAAACATGCTAAGTACTGCTCTTATTGTGTATACGACTTACACTTTCTCAAATTGGTAAAAAATAGGCAGTAAAAATACAGGAAGTAATAAAAATTCCAGCAGATTCTCTGTTGTAAAATTTGATTGCCTTTTCAAGTTTCAACAACATTTATTTGTGTCATTTAAAAAATGTCATGTGTTTTAACATATGATTGACAAACGTAACCCGCTACAATGTCCAAACTATTTTATGAACCACAACAAGTATCAAAGTTAAAAGCACAATATTGTTCCATCGGAATCAGGGTAGTAGCTCTTACAGCAGATGACAGGCAGTATCATGATAGAAGTTGAGACAAAATATTTCATTTTCATCCACTTAACTTTTCAAACAACATATAAAATAATTCAAAAATGTAAAACTTTAATTCTGCTTCAACTACACACTACCCCGTTTTTCCTCTTTTAAAGTACGCTATGACAATGTTGCATTAATTATAACGCACTCTTTAATAGAACCCGATTCTATCATTCACGGTTAAAAGCATTAACATACACACACCTAAATAAAATATTGGTGTATTAAATTCAGTTGAAGATATGGTACAAATCTTACTAAACAACTTGTTTGTTATGATAATATTTCTTTTTACCCAAGTCATTTTACCAGTGGTGAAAGCACTTTTTAAATTGATGAACACATCAAACAAGTATATTTGAGCACTTGCTCTTTTTTATAAAATTTGTTTGTTGTTGTTGTTGTTTTTGTTTTTGTTTTGCCTCTGAGATAACATTTTTACGCAATCAGGGTTAAAGGAGCCCTGTCCGATTGGGTCAGCATTTTTTTAAACTTTCTAAGATTTTGTTACTAAAATATTCCTCAAATTTTTCTTATTACCCATGTGGAAACTTACGGCTGAAACGTGTCACGTTTCGGAGATATAAATGAAAATGTGTTAAATAATGGTAACCATAAAATAACTGACACAGTATAGGTAAGTGGAAAATACAAAATTGCTCATAAAGTCAAAATGGTTATTCTGAATTAACTGATATTTGAAATTAAAACATGTTAAGTGGTGATCTTTCTTACGACAGCGAAAACTAAAATATGAAAAATCGGACCATGTACCTTTAAGGGCACGCATGTTAGTAGAGAGATTGTGAAAATAATCTTTAAAATTGCCGTTTATGGTAACATGAACTGTAAAATGCTTAGGCCCGTATTCCAGAAAGATGTTAAGCTAAACCATTGTTTAACTGATCATCAACTGTCCAGGAATGATACGCATCACTGATTTAAGCAGGACAGTTCAATGAGTCGTGCTGTTGAGGAGAAATAAAACCTTGATTTAGCTAAACAACTTTCTGGAATACGGGCCTTAGTGTTTAACGCTACAGTATTCATTAACTCTAATTTGCAAGCTAGCCTAAAAGACCGAGTTGCAGATATGTACGGCTTAACTTCATATTCTATACTTTATGAACGTCAACCTCACTTAAATGAGTATGTTTGGAAGTTTTTTAAATAATACTCCTTAGTGCTATGCGTGTGCATACGTACATGAAATTGATAAATGTGTACCACACCGTGATTGTTGAGCGTGAATTACTGATTTTTTTGTTGTTCTGACTATTAACCCTCCTCTACCCAAGGGGGGGGGGGGTGTTGCAACCCCCTCCCCCTACGGTTTTTTCCTCGTTGATAAAAAAGCAATAAAGCAACTGACTCAGGCATTTGAGTAATCTCTTTAATATCCTTTGCGATCATTTTGATGAAAACAATTAGGGGGTACCACCTAAGGTGGGGTAAGGGTAGCCCGTCAAAATCGGGTTGTAAGGGGGGGGGGGGGTTTGTGAAGCCCCGGAAAATTTTAAGTTGCCATTTTGAAAAATATATGCATGCTATGAAGCTGAAACATGTTAGAAATATATGTGATCTTGGTTTCATTGGATAGGCGAGGACCATACCAATCCATTGATAGCATATTGGGTTCTGTTTCAAAAAATTAAGGGGGGGGGGGTTGCAACAATTCCTCGCCCCTTACACGTTAATCATTAAAAATAGCAAACTGAAGCTCTTAATTTCTTGATGATTGAAGCAGTTGTTTTAATTTTCTTTAGTTAATGTCTATACTATATTTAAATATATTGCTAGTAACGAAAAGTGCGTTGAGAGGGGATGATAACCTAATGCCGTCTCATTGGGAAATGAATGGAAAATAAGGTTTACGTTAACGTCGACGTTCACGAGTGTATTTTCCAACCTCTCTAGTATTTTAAAATCACCAATGACTAAATATTACCGACAAACTAAATATCTAAATAGTGATTTTTTATTCTTAAATAGAACTAAAATGGTTGGTAGCTTCCGTAAATATCTAAAATGGCATTGTATTATTATCAGTTTATCCTAAGTGAATGAACACTTTAGGTAAAAGTAGTCTTTGTTAGTCTTCAATTAACACTTTAGAGCAAAAACACTTATTCACAGCGTAATATTTCATAATTTAACATGTTTCAAAGATAACTTAAAAAATTAACACGGTTAATTCGCATGTTAATTTGGATAGCACTTCTTACTGAAGTTAGTAAATGATCATCCAGTCTTACATTTTAGACAGGTTGGTATGTTATAATTAAATGACTTTCAGAGTGGATCGCGTGCATCAGAACGTACCATCTAATTATAATGATGTTTTTTTTGATTTTTATATTCTCTTGTGATAAATATGTTTCATAAACCTCCATATAGTTAGTAATTTATCATGTTATGTATTGGCTCTTGTCTATTTGAATTAGATTACAAAGCAAATTGCTTGCTTTCCTAAAAGCGAGTTGAAAATGATGGATGATAATGTCTTAATTTATCTGAATTGGACAGTCATAAGCATATGGCGGCTAAGGTATTTTATCATTCTAATTTAAGCCATTTGGTCTTCCAGTTTAATTTGATTGCTTCACGTTTTCCAAAACAAGTGAGCAAAAACGAAGTTGTTTTTTGTTCTAAACCTTTTACGTGCTTTTACCTCAAGCATAAGCCTTAAACCATGTCGTTTTAATAAATGATTTAAAATGATTTTGTTATGTTCAAGCTTCGTGCCATCTAGTATTACTCAATTCAAATTCCAAGAAAATTATTAGGACAAGTTCAGTATCATCCCCAATTTTGCCCCAAAACATTTTGAGATTTTTGCATCATTTGAAGTATGGCGGCATGCAAAGTTATTTTCAATTATCTTTGTTGACAAAGATAAAATACTTCCGCCCTTTTAACCAAACTTCAAAACTGTCTAATGCGAACTCAAAATTTATTTTGATTCATATGCAATCTATATTGTTGAATGAATGATTTACAAATCTTTGCCTTTTCTTTATTTAGCGTCAATACACGTTTAGAGAATAGCCTCATATCCAAGATCAACAAACAAAGCAACATTTCAATTTTGGACTTTTCTGAAGGTTTTGATTTAAAAATCCTAATATTTGGCAATTAACTGTTATTTGTCAACATGTTTTAACAAAACATCGAATTTTTATGTGTCAATGTTTTGTGGATGATTAACATTTAAAAGTTTAAATCATTCACAAATAAAATTTCGATATTTTGTCGAATGCGCCTTTAACAAAGACTGATAGTTTTTTTTTTCAAACAGGAAGTTGATAAACTAGTTGAAACTATAATCTAATCAACGGTTGCTATTTCAAAAATTACAAATTAATGCTATAATTAACCATTATGCACAGAAACACAAACATATCTGTTTTATGTTATGATATGTTAACTGGCTCGGAAATTTGACTACCATTTACTAAAAACCATATTTTACAGACAGAAGACGTGAAACTATATAGATATATACAATTGACAAACAAGCTGTGTTTTTATACTAGGCATTAATTCCAAATTATCAACTGATATGGTGAGATTAACAGTATTTCATATAATTATTAACACAGATAATAATTTTTGGTACATCATAGGTTTGAAAGTACTTGACATATAAGAATTTATGCTGTCAAATGTCAGCTTATCTGTGTCACATCTATTTGCCTCCAAGATATAAAAATACTTTTTCTGCTTGATTAACAATATACATATAAGCATGATATTAAACATCCATAACCAATTCTTCTCATGTTACTCGTGATTTATAAAAGCACCCGGGCAAATGTTTTTTCTCCTACTTCCATGAGTGACACATGTACTACTTGATGATTGATACATAGTGTGTCACAGAGGCAGAGTAACTAGCTACATATCGTCTCAATTACACATGTTCTAGCTGTTCTAGCTGATTCATACATACATGCGTTATTTTCGGAAAAATGTGTTGTACTCATTATAATTCATAATAAATTAGGCGTTTACGTTTTGGTTTATGATCTACATTTTTATATTCCATTTTTTACAAGTATTATGAAGTGTAATATAAGCAAAAAATTGCAGTTGTTTGAAACTGCATTATCTTGAATTTGATTGAAACCTATTTATATATCTTCTCGCACTTTTGCCTTTGAGTATTGTTATTTTTCTTTTGCCATTTGAAAAAAACAACAACACAATATACATCCATACTCTTTTAAGGCATATAGCTGCATTTATAAGTAACCCTGGAATAAAAACCAAATTACCTTTTTCTATCTTAAACACATTACAGAATTACATATATATGGGATGCTCCGGCAAAATGAGAGCTATTTCATGATTTTTAAAATTAAGTTCATTACATATTTATCATAACAGTATTTTAGAAGTTGAAAATCGCCTACCCGTGTTTAAGAGTATTAGTTTGCTTTAGTTATTTTCATCGATTATGTATAACGAAAGGCTAGTAAGGTGATTATGTATAGCGAAAGGCTAGTAAGGATGTCAATGAAGAGAAAGGGAATTTCCCTAGCCAAAACTGCAATATAACTTTCTTGCACCTTGATAAAATATATTATTTAAAACGAATCATGATCAGAGCATCATAGCGGCAAGTAATGTTTACAAACGAGTTCATCGTTCTTAATGAGCGTCATTTACTTGTCCAAAGGCAATATTCATGTTCTTGAGTGAAAGCTTCATAGTTCATGGTTAAAACAACTATGCGCAAGTATTTGTACTGACTTTATTTGCTTGTTGCATTTTTACTGAGATAAACTGCATATACTATGACCTATTATATTTTATTATACGGAAATATTAATTGAAGAGTTGTTGAATAAATACTTATATTTAGTTAAATTACATATAACAAAGGGCCAATAATATACCATATTTTAGTTACAAACTTAAAATATTTAGTATATAAGGTAATGTTAATGTTGCAACGTTGAAATTTTTATATACCAGAGTGGAGCCAATAATATACCATATTTTAGTTATAAACTTAAAATCATTAGTATATAAGGTAATCTTAATGTTGCAACGTTGAAATTTTAAGATTGTGAATTAAAACAAATTGCAAGTATAACATAACATGACATTTATGACCATAACAATCAGTGTGAGAAAATGATCTTTTTAAACGCGATTAAAGCCACCTTTTCTTACGATTCATTTTACTAAAGACATTCACTTTTACGGATTTAAATACCTAAGGAATAGTAAAATCATTTACGATGAAAATGCAAAACAATGTTATTGCTTGTTCATCGGTTAAAATTTGATTATCCTTTGAATTTTATGCTAAAGGTTCTCTCTCTAAAACAATCCTCTAGAAATGTAAGGCTTTGTTAAATACATTGACCATTACAAGTGTTTAAGCTTTTAAATCACAAAAGTTGTTTTGGTACAATGCTCTAAATACATATAACCGTGGAACATGCTGAAGAATACGGACTTGAACAAAAAATCCTAACTGAGTATTGATGTGAGTTGATAATACAAATTCATCAGGAATTATACATCCCATTTATCTCATTTCATTATAAGTTCTATTATCATTCTGTTACTAAAAGGCTAATTACAGCGATATGATTTACCTGAAAGTAAATTTAAATTCAATATCTCCTAAAATTAACTCAACAAGTTATTTAAAACGTCATTATAATTATGATGAGCTTCATTAAATACTAAATAGGAAATGAACCACTTGAACGGTAATAAAAGATGTCAGTGAAATAACGTCACATTGATGTAGCTTTCGTGATTCAATGTTTCTTATGGAAATTCAGATGTTAAGATGTTTTTTACCAATAAAGTTCACATTGTGATAATGAAGTTAACCAAATTTTATAAGTTTAATATTTTTGAATTATAAACAAAGGATGTCAGTGTGTCATGAAACAGTAATGAGTATCAGGGGTGAAAGTACTTCACTTGTTTGAAGCAAATGTGATTTTTGAATCAAAAATAATTAGGGATTACTTTTGACATTCGTTTGAATACTAAGTAGTTCGAGTTTAGAAGTTTTAAAGAAAACCAGTTGCTACTTGAATATGTTTTTACAAATAGATTTTTAATTTGAATTGACTTAGAACTCATTTTCATGATAGATTCTATGTATTTGATGCAGTCAATTATAGCTCAGTTATACTTTTTAGTCATTTATATAGCAGATATTTATTTCAAAATTGGAATTTAGGTAAAACTAATAATTTCCAACAATATAATGATGTCAAAATTACGTCACAGATTAATAGATAATATTGAATTTGGTATCAATGGAAAGAAGGGACCAATACCTATCCATTTGTACCACATACGGGGGTCTGGGGACTCGTTATAAAAAATTGAGGAGGTTGCAACAACTCCCCGTCCGTATAATATGTGTGTGAAAATCGTTCCGTATAACAAGGGTTAAAGGTAACATATTGCATAATCTTATTATTGAATCATACATTTTTATAGCTTACAATTTTTTTCATCTTTTTATTTTGACATTCATTCGTATGATGTAAAAAGTCATTAGAATCTACCTTGTTTTTCTATTAAACAAGTAAAACATAATACCATTATGATAGTGATGTAATACGCATAAATTTCTTTGGATAAATCTTCGCCTGTCCTTAGTACCCATATGTGAAAAGAAAGTAATTTCGAAAGTAACATCTGCGATAAAACTGCTCAACTACTTTTTTCATTCAGATCATTTAATTGATGCAAGATTTAAGTATTCCATCTACTGAAGAGAAGATACTTGAGATCAGATGAGTTGTAACAACATTTCTGTTTTTAATTTTAAAATGAAACATGTGAAGTCGCAATTTACTAAATATAAATAGAAATACAGTATACAAAACGGAGAACATACTATGATTTATGTAAATTAACATTTACAAGAGTACGTCTGAAAGCACAATTGGAGCTATAATAGTATGTACACAACAAATCTAATCTGTTATTCAGCTAAAAGTAATGAAAACATCATCCTTTAGCAGTAGTGTTATTTGTTGTTTATTTAGATCACCTTAATTAACCTGTTGATATAATGACAATCACTTCAGTTGAATTCGTTGATCATTTATGGTTTTGAATTTGATGTCATATAATATGATAGAAGGAGAATTTGTTAACAATTAAATGTTAAGACACAAATTAAATGGGATCACTCTATCTGCTCGTCATTTTAATATATTTTCGTAAGTAAAAACAGCAACAGAAATTTATGATGTTTGAATTAAAAACATAATGTTCTTTTAAAAGTATCAATGCATATAAATCAATTGAAACGTGCTATGCCTTTTTATTTTAATATCATGATACATTGTTTTTCATATGTTCAACATTACTTTATTGCTCTCTGAAAGAATCTTAATACTTCCATAATGTTACAAGACATTTAAAATATAAAATACAGTAACTATTCAAGCTGTAATAACGTATGATGATAGTGCATGAACTGTGTAACTGTTTGTCGATCGACCATTTTTCTGTCCATCTCTATGTTGCTGTATAATTATACAAAATGTCCACTTAATATGTTGTATATGAAATAAGTTAAGACAGGGATTGAATACATTAAACCATTATTTTGTTAGCGAAATGGAGTGAAATGTTTCGTATAAAGAGCAATTAGTATAGAAGTGCGTAAATGATTTATAATATTTAACCAGTATTTTAGTATTTTCTGTATCTGACTCTTCTCTACGAGGTCTAAGACTTTTAGCATACACTTTTGTGACATTAAAAGGAGCATAAACATTGCAAATAATGTTCAAAGTAATGTCAGTACTTTTTTGAAGATATTCAGTCGTGCCAAACATTACTTCAAACACACTCTAATAATATGATATATTTATTATTTCCATAACATAAACTCCTCATTACGTGCTATTAAATACATAAATCTACAAAATAAATGAAAAAGTAGCAGTTGTGCTAGCATATGAGACCAAAACACTATGTACTATGGTACTATATGATAGCAACGATGTAAACTGTTGCACGAATACATATATTTTTTTTTGTTTAATTTACTCAGTGTGTATTACTATCAGTTCCATATTTCTTAATCACTTTATTGATGAAATTACAAGCTTTTCATTGTATTCAAATTATTTGCATAGATTGCCTGCATTAAAGCTAATAGATCTGACGATAGGAATATCAAACTTTGTTTATTTTAATCAAACTAGTGATATTTATTCAAAATTACTGTATTACAATACGCAAGATAAAACTGACCTTACGAATATGTTTGAATAGCCTTATTCAAATCATAGCCTTGAAACATGAGAAGATGTTACATACGATATTCATCTCACTGTGCAAAATTAAATGCATGTTTTCCCTTAAGCAACATCAAGATAAACTCTCTAATCAAAACAAATTAGACTTTTTTGAGTAACAACAATGCATGGTTTTTTTTATTATTTTATGACCAAGATAAAGGGTTCAATTATCGAACTTACGTAAATTGGAGATTTTTCAATTTCTTTTGGGATAGATCGGCAACCTGTACTCCTCTAATCAAATATTAAACAACGCTGATGACAAATTGTATAATGTATAAAATAACGCAAAACGACACGCACATAGTGAAAAAAACTGACATATTATATGAATAAGATAATCGTCCTGTTTAGGCTTTTGACAAGAAAATCCAATTTGGTACTTGGTGCCAAGTAAGCTAAACAAAGGAAACTTTTCATCAACAGGGTTACAAGATGTTTTTGAATGCAGGAAGAGAACCGGAGTACCAGAGTTATAATTTTGAATATGAATCAACAACTGTTTATAGTAAGATTTGGTGTCATGATTTTAGGTAAAATGCATTACAGATTCTAAACACAATACTGTGCTCGTTTCACAAATACTAATACATCGTTAAGGTTTTTGTCGTAAAACAAAAATAATTGCTAATGCCTTTCTATAAATATGGCATTCTGACATCTGATATTTTGTGAATATTCTAACGTCACCACGTATCCATTCTACCCAAATGCGTGACACAAAGCCTGTAACAAATACACAATATGACAACATTGAAACTTAAAAATCATATTCTATTATTCCACATTTCAACATCGCCAATACAGTATGTATAGATTTAATAGAGAACGTGTTCGGGTAGCCTGAATTTTTAACAACGTGACGCATCCACGTGAGAGAAAGACACGACATTCTGACCAACCCGTCATCAATAATTCAATTACTGGACGACGTTTCTACAAGTTAAAGCTATCATATTCTCATTAACAAGACGATGTAAGATTTATGAAGGTTAAAGCAGATCCTTAACACTTTATAGGTTATTCAATGTCACTGGTTGGAATATAATTTACACAATTTTTATATGTTATTTACAAACCAGAAATTAGGGTGTCTATTGCCTACTTCCTTCAATGATCTATCCTTAAAAAGCGAGAATGCTTTTGTTAAAATCATTCTTGAAGAAAGGTATAATCGGGGTTGACTTTAAAGAGGTACTCTATAAAAACATCGTTCATACAGAAGAGTAAGATGGACAATCACTTTCAAGCAGATGGATTCAGCAAGTATAAATATGACCGTAAAATTCAGAAGAGAATACGGTATATTAGACTGAGGAAATATAAATTGGCCAAAATATCTAACTACTTGTATTATTAAAAATCCTATTTTACTTCAGTGTAAATAAGACGATTTGTGTCAGAATACTAAATACAAATCACACTAATTAATATATGTTCATAGTGAAAGAATATATAATACGAGAACTAGAATATAAATCTGCTTGGTCTGTTTAAAAGTTTCAATCATTGTTTCATCTTTTTCATTCTTCTGATTTTTAATCACGCTGTTATTAATGCCACATTAATTATGACGCACTACTCATGAGCACCTGACTTTATAGTTAGATGTATGAAAAGAAAATCAAAACTATTTCGTGCTATTTCGGGTTTATCAACTCAAAGTAAATCCTAAGCTAGGTAAAAAAGCTTGCTCTCTAACTCAACATTCTGGATAGAGTTTTTAATAAATAATAAAGGTATTTACACAGACTTTCACAAATAAAATCTTAAATTCCAAAAGGAAAACACCTATATCACATTGTTGATGCTCATGCAGCATACAATTTGATCACCATCTTTGAAGAAAGTATTACTGACAGACTGTAGTAAAGCTAATAAGGGTATCATCATAAGAAGATGGCTTAATATTTACGTCATACATGCAGAAAAACCTCCGCAGGACAATCGAGGTCCAAGCTAATCACCATATACTTCTTTATGAAGCTTTATACTATTCATTTATTATTAAATGTTCGTTTATGCCTCCAGCCCCAATCTAGCATACAGCATAGCAACTATTGCAGCGATCTAGGTAATCATATTTTATTACTCTGTTTTGTTATGCTGAATTCATTGCATATTGCATATTACTGTGGGCAATATTTTATAACCGACCGTAGCCAAAGAAACCCCTAAAGGAAAAACCACTGGATCTTATTTGATTGCTGTTTTGTTTAAAACTGATTCCGAAATTAAATTTAGCATAATGTTCAATGTATCTTGGCAAATTTATTTTGCAATTGAGTTAAAAGGCCAAGGTTAACGTAGCGTTGTTTGGTGTTCACTATAGCATTATGTGATAAATAATTACTGATATTTATGATGGCAATATACCTAATGCATCGCTAATAAATCAATGTACAATAGATAACATAATTATTTTTGTTATCAGTGATGCATATGACTTCAAAGTCAGAGTATTCCAAAATAAATTTTAGCTCCCTTTACTATAAATGCGCCATTCTTAGTTTTAAAGCAAAGTCATTCACTGGTTTATGACTTAGCAATGCCAGAAAAAACATTGTTTTCATATATTAATCAAGATTGGTTATCGCTAAAAGGAATGTCATATGCAATTTGTGATACATGCAAAGAAATATTTGATTTTAAATGATATATTCAATATACCGTGGAAAATTTGTGTTGCCATTTAACCAAAAGGCCAAGGTTAACATAGTAATAATTCGAATTTCTTAAAACATTATGTAAAAATAATGGTTGATACTAACAATAATTGTAGTCAATATAACTAATGCATCGCTAATAAATCAATGTACAATACCGTAGATTACATAATTATTTTTTTATCACTGATGCATATGACTTCAACGTAAGTCAGAGTATACCAAAACAACTTTTAGCTCCCTTTACTATAAATATGTCATTCTTTGTTTTAAAGCAAAGTCATTCACTGGTTTATGACTAAGCAATGCCAGAAAAAAAAATGTTTTCATATATTAATCAAGATTAGTTATCGCTAAAAGGAATGCCATATGCAATTTGTAATACAACTTGTCCCAATATAAATGCAACGAGCAAATGAAAAATATTAAAAAAATAG
This sequence comes from Ophiothrix spiculata, assembly GCA_000969725.1. Lineage (NCBI taxonomy): Eukaryota > Metazoa > Echinodermata > Ophiuroidea > Amphilepidida > Ophiotrichidae > Ophiothrix > Ophiothrix spiculata. Next base: position 52,556 of record JXSR01S075081.1, on the reverse strand, counting down.
TTGCCAAAAGATTAAATCATAGTAATATATGTTTTTCAAAAGTGGAGTAATTACTCTACAACATGCTTTTTGTCCCGTTTCATTTTACCACTCCAGTCCAAAGATATGAAGAATTTAAGAAAGCCCTTTAAATCTACTTTGGTCCGATTTGTAAGTTTAGACTTCCAGCTAAAGAAATGTAAATTTGAAATGAAGAGAATTCTGCAATTAACTGGAGGGCAATCAATCCACACCGATCTTACCTGACCTGTACCTAACATTAAGTGATATTTTAAGTTCATTTTTAACTTAAATAGGTCAAAAATTTCCTGATTCTCTTATATTCCTTGAATCTGTTACTTCTGGTGCAACAATCGGGTACCGTACTTTAGGACACAATTTCTATCAAAAGAGTCGAAAAATCACGTAAAAAACGAAAACAAAAGGAGTTTAAGAACTCAAGGAAGTTAATGATTCATCTGACCCGTCAAGGGGACGCAACAGGTTGACTAAACCAGACGCAACAACCTGCTTAATATCAGCAGATCATCATTAAATAGAGTCCTTATGTCATGGAATGGGTCCAAGGGGTGCTTCCCTAATCATTTCCATTCAACGTGTGCCAAATGACGTCACCAAAGGTGAAACTTTCAGATTAACAAATCAGATCATCAAGATGTTTTTGGTCTTTACAAAATTCGCCATATTTTTTGATTCAGAGATCCAAATTAAACAAAACAAAAATCCTGTAAAAGCCAATGGTCTACTCTATAATATTATTGTAACGTTTGCTCACATTTGTGCTCTGTTCTCTAAAAATAAAAGTTCAAAGTTCGTTGCGTTTTTATTGGGACACCCTGTACTTGCAAAGAAATATTTGATTTTAAATGATAATATACCGTGGCAAATTTGTGTTGCCATCTAACTAAAAGGCCAAGGTTAAAATAGTAATGTTTCGAATTTCTTGAAGCATTATGTAATAAATAATAGTTGATACTAATTGTTATTGTTGTCAATATACCTAATGCATCACTAATAAATCATTAGCTTACATAACATTTTTTGTAATTAATTCGCATAATGACATCAACGTAACACAAAGTATACAAACACACATTTTATTTACATTAACCTTAAATCTGAATAAGTCATTCATATTTTCAAGTAAGCAATGCAAGACAATATTGCACAATTTATCATTTTCATTGACCCCCTCTCTCTAATCAAATTTGGTTTTTATGACCCGTGCTTTCTCATTTTCAATAAAAATCTCGATTTAAATAAAAAAAAATGGTGTCGAAATGATCAGTAGATCATACAGCATCAAAAGAGCTTTTACCCTAAGTAATTTGAAACATTACCATTTTACAACCCACCACTTATGTAAATGTCAATCTTGAAATGCACAATTGTGAGTTTAAAAGAGTTGAGTTACCTTTTTTTAATCACTTTTATACTTATTTAGATATTTCATGAGATTTAATGCTTATCAAATATTTATATATTGAGAATTCAACCTCGTTAAATCCTCCTAAGAGATTATTGCAACAATTATAGACTAAGTTTTAAATTATTGTTCAGTGTATTTTTAAACAAAATACGTATTCCTGGTTTGAACTGAGTGATATTCCCTTTATTTATAGAAAAAAAACCTTAATGTACTAAA
>JXSR01S075081.1:20009-33832 GCA_000969725.1 Ophiothrix spiculata | reverse complement strand
CACCATAGGTATAATACCATATGCATATTTCAGTTTACATTACATAGCATGAAGGTGAGTATGACTTGAGATAAGTATCTCAGGTATGACATGAGCCATACATGACAATACGGAAGTAAACATTGTTATTTTATACATAAGTAGTTAGGCCTACATGAAAACCAACATAGAACATGCATAATTTATTATACTTTTCAGTTACAACAACACGATCTCTTTAAATAATCACAATTTTAAATCTCTTTAAAAAATGTTAAAAAGCATAAAACTTTTGAATTTCAAAGGCTACTAAGTTTTTCCGCAATTCACACCTACTTGTTATGTTAAAAGAGTGTACAATGATAATCATGATAATGGGCAAAGTCCACGTGACCACGCTTGATTGATTTCACGTCCGAGTGAGCGGACCATCCCACACACTGATATCGTATAGCAGGCCTGTCGTATTATAGGCTTCCGGCCTGCAGCTGCCTGGTTTTGTATTCATATTTGTGTAGATATTTTACACGGCATTTTCGGTGTTTCTAGAAGGATAATTAATTGAATTTTAGTTGCATGTTTCTGTTCAAATGAAATGCTAAGATTTGTTATTTTTCAGATTGTCATCATAATTTTATATTCACAAATGTGTGATTACCATTTTCGTGCAATTTTGACATGAAATTGCGTTTTTATCTATTATAAAGGGAAAAAAATGCCGTCTACACAAAATCTGATTTGGATTCTTGACTCATTGACATTCGTAATTATCTTTACATTCATGTCGATCTCAGAGCTTCATTCAAAGCATTTTTTGAAAACGAGTTTTTATTTGACTCTAGATTTCATATAAGGTCAAAGATTCCATATTTGGGATTAAATGTATGTTTTTTCTGTCTTATTCTAAACAAGATGAAGCTTTCGGGAAAAAACTAAATTAGCTAACTTCAAATCATATTCCATAATTATTTCAGAACAATACAAACTTCAAATCGTATTCCATAATGATTTTAGAAGCAATACAGTAAATGATAACTCCCTCCTATCAACATTTTTGACACCCTTGTATTATAGCTAGTCTTATGCAACGAATGATCATTTTAAACTTAACTTGAATCATGGAAGAATATGCAAAGAACTTATATAACTAAACACGATTATACCTATGACAAGTTTTACATATTTTCACTTCTGTACATATTTTTACATATTTTCAATTCTGTACACATTTGTCAATTCATATCACGCTTCTCAAGTCACAAATCTGCCTGTGACGGGTTTTGTTTTTAAAACTTAAATACGGTTTAGAAATTAGCAGTGATGATTGAAAGAAACAATATAACAAAAGGTTCTTCATCTTTGTTGCCTCATTTATTATTACTGTTGATAATGTCACATTAATTATGATGCCGTTCTCAACTTGACTTGACTTTTTTTTTTATCTTAAACGAATAAAGAGCATTGAGACGCTAAGACGCTTGAATGCTTGAAATAAAGACAGGTATGTTATAATAAGAAGTTAATAATGTCAAATTAACGATATGATAGAAATCTATCTTTGGATGTTCATCATAGGAAATTACCATATTTTGTCGAGTTCCTCAAAAAGCTAACACGTGAACAAACCCACTTGGTATCAATAAAACTAGCAAAGGAAAAAAAGTCGATACTGATAATGTCAATGTTAAAACCCGCTTTCAAAACTGATAGAGCACTTTTAATTTCGAGAGTTAATCTGGCAAGCACTCTCTGATTGGGGTCTATTGCTATTAATGTTCGTCCTTATTAGCATCGAAATAGCACAAAATAAACAGTTTGCAAATTGTATGTATGATTTAATCGAAAATGATTAAGTAAGTTAAACGTACATTATTAAAATAGGTCAAATAAAAGAGTGCCATAGTTGTCGATCTAGTTTTTTCTTCAGAACATCAATTAATTTTTGATTTCGTTGATGACGTTTTGTATCACTTAAAATTGTATAAGGGCAAGGTTACTATTAGTTTAGTTGAACATACAATTTAATATTTCAAAACTCTTTAACGCAAAAATATTCTACTCAAAATGTATTGACACTGTTGTGATCTCTTTTAGTCACATTACAAAGCATGAATGACTGGTATCGAGGTTTACAAAGTGTACTTCAATACGCATTCCACGGTTGTCAATACCTATAGAGTAACCTACCTCAGTGATTTTGACAGATATGTCGTTAAGAGCTTCAGAGTTTCTATAATTTCTTTTGATTATCATTGGCGTTAATATTTGATAAAACCATTAACAAATTTTTAAAAAGGTTTTGTGACAATTTTTACTTTCTTCATTCATTTTTTGAGTACGCTGTTGATAATGTCACATTAATTATGATGCACTTTTCAAGAACCTTACTTTATCATCCACGATAAAAAGCAAAAAACACATATAGAAAATAAATAAATTATGGGTATATTTATGTCAACTTAATTATGTCAAATTGATGATATGGTACAAATCTAAAAAGTTCTTTATGATAAGAAAACATACGCTGCCGAACGAAACATTAGGAAAAGATACCAGAGTATTAAAACGGATAAAAAATAAAAAATATATTTTCTTTAACTTATTGTTATATTGTTTCAATTTCATCACCGGTGAAAGCACTTTCTAAACTAATAAATATATTTCACGTAAGACATTCCGTCACTTGTTTGTCTAAAAAACGTACCTTTTTCGCTCAAAGTTAATATTTTTCGTATCTCGGGTAAAGACGCTGATCTGTAATTACTTTTAATTCTCGATGACTAAAGCTTGGTTCAGACCTTTTCTTGCTATAGAATATTCTATGCCAAGTTTGTGCAATATGTATTCGTTATTTGATATTATATCATGATTACAGTGATTTGAGCCGTGCTAAAATTATTTTCCATTGCACGGCATGAAACAAACCTGTGTGATATCATGATATAAAACAAATATTGAATGCTTATGCACGTGCAATAGTTAAAATATAACATTCGGTCAAATTTAGACTGATCCATTTCACTCGGCAACGCCTCGTGAAATCAGGCATTCAATATTTGTATACAATTTCACGCATATTTATGTAATAACGATTAACCTTATCACATGGAATTTGCATATATATAAAAAGTAAAAGTGTCCAGGGGTTACTTTACGGCTGGTTTGGGAAAGACAGTCACATAATTGTTAGTTGTGGGGTAAACTATATACCATAGTAAAAGGCGACGTTAAACAAGAGGAATGCAATGATAAAGCAGGTATAATTAAGGGCTTTAGTCAAAAATATGCTTTATGTACATTGTACCAATTGTAAGTGATCAACTGATATGGTGAGATTACAAGTACTTCACCTAATTATTAGCACAGATAAGTTTCAATTTTAAGGTAATATAAACTTTGAAAATGCATGACACATTAGATTTATGCTTTCAAATGGCAGCTTAAGTGTGTCACATCACTTCTATTTGCCTTGAAGAAATACAAATACATTCTCCGCAGAATGAACACACACGAGTAGAATTCTGAAAATACGAGGGGGGATCAAAAGGTTTTAAAGATCACCAATAAGAAAAAGAGCTATATCGATGAACTTTTGTCAGGATGGTCACTTGTCCGTTTATACATTATGGTGCAAGAATGATATCAATTGTATTTATACTTTCTATACAGGTGTCGATAGATGTCAATAACCTGCCTCCGCTAACCATATAAACTAAATCGAAGATACGTGGAGTAAATAAATCCGTACATTTGAAGGTTTACAGCCCAGTAATTCTATGATGACACGCTCAATGTTAAAATATTTGATACCATGGTATAGGTTAGGATCTCATCTTACCATTGATACCACAATTATAGGAATCAGTCAAAAAATGATGTCATAATGACGTAATAAAGCATGACCTACCTGAAAATGATAATTTGAGCACATTACAATATATGGATTTTTTAGCTAACAGAGGACCGGTATAAGTAGGTCTGTGGAGAGTAGGTTTTAAGTGGGAGAAATGTGTTACTTTGCACAGTGGCTATGTAAAGATGACTTAATGGTCACATAAAAAAATGTTCCTGACTGTTTTTTCTTCTTGGAGATCTTTAAAACTTTTTGATACCCCCTCGTATGTACCAAGTTCTCATCATGTTACACAGATTGCTTAAAGCACAAGAGGGAATGTTTTGTTTTTCTCCTACTTCCATAGCTTGAAACAGATGCTACTTGATGGAATGATAAATGACGTTTTGCAATAATCAGCTACACATTATCTTAATTACAAATGTTCTAGCGATTATGTTTTAAATGTTTACATACCCTGCATGATTTTGAAAACAATAACATTGCACAATGTATTATACCTATAATTCAGATGGAAATCGGTTTTGACTTTATGGTTTTGGACGTTAATTCTTATGGCTCTTAATATATTTATTTCACTGCAATTGGAAATATATTCCAATAGTGAATGAATGATGTCTTCAAGAACAATGATAAGCTATTGTACCGGGATTAAGTTACGATTTTTGTAGTTTGAAAAAGCTTTGTCGAAGATTAGATTGAAAAGTGCATACATAACCTCTCGAACCTGTGTCTAGCTGTAATGTTGTTTTGACATTCAAAAGTATATAAAATACACCTGCCCACTCTTAACGGTATAAAGCTGCCTTTTTTTAAACTAATAATAAAATCATTGAACATAAAAAAGACATGTGCAAGTTAACTATGCTGTTGTTCGAAAGAATAAAGATCATCTCCAAAGAATATTTTTGACTAAAGTACAAACTGTTTGAGGTTAAATGTATTATTAATAATGGTTCACATAAGTTAATGATTAATATTTTTGTGTTATGAAATATAGTTGAAAAATATTCCATCTTACGAATATCACTTTTAAATGAGATGTGTGATTATATCATTAAATCATTTAAGAAGTTGAAAATCACCTAACCAGTGTTTAAGATCATAAGTATTAGTTTGTATTTTATTACAAGCTGTAATCTGGAACGGATTCTTTCCGATAATTACATTGATTATGTATAACAAAGGGCTATATAAGGAGGTCAATGAAGAGAAAGGTAATTTCCCTAGCCACACCTGCAATATAACACTTCCTTGCACCTTGATAAAATCAATTATTTAAAACGAATCAAGATTTAAACACCACAACGGCTAGTAAAGTAACCTTTCACAACGAGCTTCGCGTTCTACATGAGCGTCCCTTATAGTTACTTGACCACTTCGAATTGATCACTCATAACGCGTTCCTATCTAAGCATATATTGTTTATCAATGTAAAATGATATATATATGGTACCCAATAAAACGCTATGAATTTTGATTTTTGGGTGGGTTTTATTCTGTCTAAACAGTGAAATAATAAAATAGACTGTACCATTGGCTTCAACAACACTTGTTCTAATCATATGAATCTTTGCTTCAAAAAGTATGGCACATTTCGTATACTTGGTCTGATTTTTCATATTCAAAAGGCAATGTAACAGACAATGTTAAAGACGATTTAGAGTACCTAACTATTGGGTCTTATTGATATGGCATTTGTGTAAACAAGAAGGGTTTGACAAAGCATTTTTTATATATATGATCACAATACTTCATATGAGCGTTGGTTGTCTCATTGAATTAAGCCAACAAGTCATTTAAAAAGTTATACAATTATGATGAGCTCAATTAACTATTTGAACGGTAAAAAAAAATTCAGTTCCTTAACGTCGCGTCGCATTAATGTTACTTTTATGATTTAGTGTGAAAATTGTCTTTTATACTTACTAACCAATACAAATTATTAGGATAATAAGGATTTAAACAATTTCTACTAAACTAGTGTCATGAAAATGTAATGAGTACCTGGGGTGAAAGTACTTCACTTGTTAGAAGCAAATGTGATTTTCTTTTGGTATCCTGAACATTAGTGATTAATTTTGACATTCGTTTGATATCAAATAATTCGAGTGTAGTTGTTTTCATGAAATATAATATTTATTTTATTATTACGTTTTACAAAAATAGTTTATTAATTTGAATTAGGTTAGACCTCAACTGCTACATAGGTTTGGTGCATTTCAAGATAAAAATTAAGAAAAACATATACAAATTAAGAATATATTATCACGGAGTAGGGTATGTTATCAGTTAAACTCTTCATTTCTTACCTTTATCGGAAAGGCCAATACGGAGCATTTAATAAGAAAAAGGAGAGAGAGAGAGAGAGAAACAAGAAAAAGAAAAAGGGTTAGTATTAGGTTCAATACCGATAAAAAAATCAGGTGTCGCAGCAACCTTAAGTAATTGAGTCCTTTGAAGTACTGACGTGCCAATTTAGATCATGCTGATAACTGCTATTATTGTGTATACGACTAACACTTTCTCATATGTATTGACTCACCCAAAAAGGGGGGACTTTAAGACAGAACACTTTTCAAGAAACTGGTAAACATAGGCAGCAAAAATACAGGAAATAAGAATTTCCAGTTTCTCTCTTGTCAAATTTGATTGCCTTTATCAGTTTTAACAAACTATGTTAGTGTCATTGAAGTATTTCATGTGTTTTAATAACATATGATTGACAAACGTAATCCGCTACAATGTCCCATCTGTTTTATGAACCACAACAATATCAAAGTTAAAAGCACAATATTGTTTTATCTGAATCAGGGTAGTAGCTCTTGCAGCAGATGACAGGCAGTATCACGATAGAAGTTGAGAAAAATATTTCATTTTTCATCCATTTAACTTTTCAAACAACATATTAAATAATTCAAAATGTAAAACTTTAATTCTGCTTTAACTACACACTACACAGTTTTTCCTCTTTTAAGGACGCTATGATAATGTTGCATTACTTATAACGCACTTCTCAATAGAACCTAATTTTATCATCCACGGTTAAAAGCATTAACATACACACACCTAAATAAAATATTGATGTATTAAATTCAGTTGAAGATATGGTACAAATCTTACTAAACAACTTGTTTCTTATGATAATATTTCTTTTTACCCAAGTCATTTTACCAGCGGTGAAAGCACTTTTAAAATTGATGAACACATCAAACAAGTACATTTGAGCACTTAATCTTGCTCTTTTCTACAAAGTTTGTTTGTTGTTGATGATGTTTTTGTTTTGCCTCTGAGATAACATTTTTACGCAATCAGGGTTACAGGAGCCCTGTCCGATTGGGTCAGCATTTTTCAAACTTTCCGAGATTTTGGTACCAAAATGTTCCTCATATTTTTCTCATTACCCATGAGGAAATTTACGGCTGAAACGTGTCACGTTTCGGAGATATAAATGAAAATGTGTTAAAAAATGGTAACCATAAAATAAATGACACAGTGAAGTATTAGTGGAAAATACAAAATTGCTCATAAAGTCAAAATGGTTATTCTGATTTACCTGATATTTGAAATTGAAACATGTTTTAAAAGTGGTGATCTTTCTTACGACAGTGAAAGCTAAAATTTGAAAAATTGGATAACATGAACTATAAAATGCTATAAAACGATACCGTATTAATTAACTCTAATTTGCAAGCTAGCCTAAGAGACTGAGTTGCAGATATGAACGGGTTAACTTCATATTCTATACTTTATGATCGTCAACCTCACTTAAATGAGTATGTGTGGAAGTGTTTAAATAATAGTCCCTAGTGTTATGCGTGTGTATACGTACATGAAATCTATAAATTTGTACCACACCGTGATTGTTGAGCGTGAATTACTGATTTTTTTGTTCTGACTATTAACCCTCGTCTACCCAGGGGGGGGGGGGGGGGGGGTTGTAACCCCCTTCCCCTAAGGTTTTTTCCTCGCTGCATAAAAACGCAAAAACACCTGACCCATACATTTGGGTAATCTCTTTTACATCCTTTGCGGTTATTTTGATGCAAACAATTAGGGAGTACCACCTAAGGTGGAGTAAGGATAGCCCGTCAAATTTTTGAAATATGCATGCTATGAAGCTGAAACTTGCAGGGCATGTTAGAAATATATGTGATCTTCGTATCATTGGATAGGAAAGGACCAGACCTATCCATTAATCATGTTGATAGTAAAACTAAGTTCATATGGGGTTCTGTTTCAAAAATTTAGAGGGGGTGGGGGTTGTTGCAAACCCCTTCCCCTAAGGTTTTTTCCTCGCTGCATAAAAAGGCTAATAATTAGTATAGAAAAAAAAACTAAGGTTTTTTCCTCGCTGCATAAAAAAGATAATAATTTTGGGTATATCTAAAGTTTAAAAGTACTTGACATATAAGAATTTACGCTGTCAAATGTCAGTTTATCTGTGTCACATCTATTTGCCTCCAAGAAATTAAAAATATATATTCTGCTGGATTAACAATATACATATAAGCATGATATTAAACATCCATAACCAATTCTTCTCATGTTACTCGTGATTTATCAATGCACCCGGGCAAATGTTTTTCTCCTCCTTCCATGAGTGACACATGTACTACTTGATGTTTGATACATAGTGTATCACAGAGGCAGAGTAACTAGCTACATATCGTCTCAATTACACATGCTCTAGCTGATTCATACATAATTATATACATGCGTTATTTTGGAAAAAATGTGTTGTACCCATTATAATTCAGAATAAAGTAGGCGTTTACTTTTTGGTTTTGGACCTAGTTTTTTAATTTTATTTCCTGCAAGTATTATGAAGTGTAATATAAGTAATAATAAACAAGTCTTGACTTTGCAGTTGTTTGAAACTGCATTATTTTGAATTTGATTAAAACGCATTTATATATCTTCTTACATATTTATCATATCAGTATATTAGGGGTTGAAAATAAACATTCAATGTTTAAGAGTATTAGTTTGCATATTACTTATTAACATTGATTATGTATAACGAAAGGCTAGTAAGGAGGTTAATAAAGAGAAAGGGAATTTCCCTAGCCACATCTGCAATATAACTTTTATGCACCCTGATAAAATCAATTATTCAAAACGAATCATGATCACAGCATCATAGCGGCAAATAATGTTTACAAACGAGCTCATCGTTCTTAATGAGCTTTAATGAGTGTCCCTTACTGCCCACAGGCAATAATCATGTTTTTGAGTGAAAGCTTCATAGTTAACATATGTTTATCGCCGCGGCAAAAGGGTCCAGTTGTCGACCCCTACATGTTGCTCATTGTAGCATATCTGATGTATACAAATACCATACATTAGATATGCTACAAGGAGCAACATGTACGAGCCGACAACTTTTGCCGCGGCGGTACACATATGTATTTTGATTAAAACAACTATGTGTAAGTATTTGTACTTACTTTATTTGCTTGATGCATATTTACTGAGACAAACCAGAGGTGGTATTCAGGATATCCCACAATGCATTATTCTGATACACTGATATATAATAGGCAATAATGGTTTTCTGGACAAGGGGCTATTAGGAATTTGAGAATTCCATTGAATAGTACTCATTCATATCTTTCTAGGGATGTGTTTCTTTTCACAATAGCCCAGTGTTTACCCACATTGCTGACACCTCAAAAACCTCAGTAACCTGTACATAAGTATAGGAGTTGAATTGGATTTGCAGGTATTTTGTACAATCAGTGTATCAGAATAATGCATTGTGGGATATCCTGAAAACCACCTCTGGAGACAAACTGTATATACCATGACCTGTTATATTTTATTATACGGAAATAATAATTGAAGAGTTGTTGAATAAATAGTTCTATTTAGTTCAATTATATATAACAGAGTGGCCAATAATATACCATATTTTAGATAAAAAACTAAAATCATTAGTATAAGGTAATCTTAATGTTGCCAACATTGAAATTTCAAGAGTGTGAATTAAAAAAACAACTTTGCAAGTATAATAAAACGTGACATTTATGACCATAACAATCAGTGTGAGATCTTTTAAACGCGATTAAAGCCACCTTTTCTTACGATTCATTTAACACAAGTCATTCACTTTTACGGATTTAAATGCATCCTTTGTTTTTCATGTTAAGGTTCAAATGGTAGTTATCTCTCTAAAACAATCCTCACGACATGTAAGGCTTAGTTAAATACATTGACCATTACAAATGTTTAAGCTTTTAAGCTTACCTAAAAGTCTTAAAGTAAATCACAAAATGTGTTTTGGTACAATGCTCTAAATACATATAACCGTTGAACATGCTGAAGAATACAGACTTGAACAAAAAATCCTAACTGAGTATTGAGCTGAGTTGATTATGCAAATTCATCAGGAATAATTATTATACATCCCATTTATCTCATTTCATTATTAATTCTATTATTATTCTGTTACTAAAAGGCTAATTATAGCGATATGTTTTAACTGAAGGTAAATTTAAATTTGATATTTCATAAAATAAACTCAACAAGTAATTTAAAACGTCATAATAATTATGATGAGCTTCATTAAATACTAAATAGGAAATGAACCACTTGAACGGTAATATAAGATGTCAGTGAAATAATGTCACATTGATGTAGCTTTTGTGATTATATGTTTCTTATGTAAATTTAAATGTCAAGATGTTTTTTACCAAAAAAGTTCACATTGTGATAATGTTAACCAAATTTTACTATCTTAATATTTTTGATGAATTATATGCACAGGTTGTCAGTGTGTCATGAAGCAGTATCTGAGGTGAAAGTACTTCATTTGTTTGAAGGAAATGTGATTTTTGTATCAAAAATATTAGGAATTACCTTTGACAGTCGTTTAAATATTAAGTAGTTCGAGTTTAGTAGGTTTAAAAACCAGTTGTTACTTGAATACGTTTTTTACCAATAGATTATTAATTTGAATTGACTTAGAACCCATTTTCATGACAAATTCTATGTATTTGATGTAGTCAATTATAGCTTAGTTATAAAAAAATATATATCTTTAACATATTTCATGTTATTTATTCAGTTGAAAATTTAAGAAAAATAATTACGAATAAACCCTAGTTCTACGAGGGGGAGGTTGCATCAACCCCCTACCGAATTTGATTTCTGCTGCCCGCTAAACGACTTGGTGTACCTCTAAATTCATCCTTTTCACTTATTTTAGTGAAAAAAATTCGACCCTATCGCCTTTAGATAGGAGAAGGGGTACATTGTATGATCAAAGTTCAAAGATCAGGGGTGGTGTAACTCCGTGGTATTAAAAATGTACTTTTAGTCATTTATATAGCATATATTCATTTCAAACTTGGTATTTAGGTAAAACTAGTAATTTTCAACAATAAAATGACGTCAAAATAACGTCATAGATTTATAGATAATATTGCATTTGGAATCAATGGAAAGAGGGAAGCAATACCTTACCATTTGTATAGTACCACATACGGGGGTCTGGGGACTCGTTATAAAAAAATTGAGGGGGTTGCAACAACTCCCCGTCCGTATAATATGTGTGTGAAAATCGCTCCGTATAACAAGGGTTAAAGGTAACATATTGCATATTCTGATTATTGAATCATATTTCATTACTTACTTACTTAAAGCCTAGTAACATTTCATAGCTTACAATTTTTTTCATCTTTTTATTTTGACATTCATTCGTACGATGTAAAAAGTCATTAGAATCTACCTTGTTTTTCTATTAAACGAGTAAAAAATAATACCGTTATGATAGTGATGTAATACGCATAAATTACTTTCGATAAATCATCGCCTGTCCTTAGTACCCATATGTGAAGAGAAAGTAATTTCGAAAGTAACATCTGCGATAAAACTATTGAACCACTTTATTCATTTAGATCATTTAATTGAAGAGAAGATACTTGAGAACAGATTAGTTTCTTTTTTTAATTTTAATTTAAGAATGAACCATCTGAAGTCGCTCTGTTTTTAATTTAAAAATGAAACATGTGAAGTCGCAATTTACTAACTATAAACAGAAATACAGAATAAAAAACAGAGAACATACTATGATTTATGTAAAATAACATCTACAAGAGTACGTCTGAAAGCACAATTGGAGCTATAATAGTATGCACCCAACAAATCTAATCTGTTATTCAGCTAAAAGTAATGAAAACATTATTTGTTGTTATCTTTAGATCACCTTAATTAACCTGTTGATATAATGACAATCACTTCAGCTGAATTCGTTGATCATTTATTGTTTTGAATTTGATGTCATATAATATGATAGAAGGAGAATTTGTTACCATTTAAAGGTAAAGATACAAATTAAATGGGATCACTCTATCTGCTCGTCATTTTCATATATTTTCGTAATTAAAAACAGCAACAGAATTTATGATGTGTGAATCAAAAAACATAATGTTCTTTTAAAGGTATCAATGCATACAAATCAAACGTAGTATTTAGACTTGTATATTATGCCTTTTTATTTTGGTATCATGATAAATTGTTTTCTATATGTCCAACATTACTTTATAAATCTCTGAAATAATCCTAATACTTCCATATAATTGTTACAAAAATTTAAGATATAAAAGACAGCATCACTCAACTATTCAAGCTGTAATAACGGATACCTAGTGCATGAACTATGAAATTGTTTGTCGATTGACATGTGACCAGACGCTGACAGTAAATTACTGTAAATCCTGTATTTTCAGTCTATCCCTATGTTGCTGTATAATTATGCCAAGGTCCATTTAAGGTATTGTCCATGAGTTAAGACACTTAGCCAGTTCAAGTTTATCGTAAGTTATCTCATTAACGAACAAAGGATTTAGTTTACAAATCCCTTACAAATAGTTTACAAATTGTAAATGACAAAAGAAGTATCGAATTAATCTTACCGCACAAAAGAGGCCTGTCAATTAAATTACAGGCTATTGTCTTCGACTAAAGCAAAAACGTCTAGAGGTTTTTAGTTGTCTAGTTGTTTTTAGTTAGTTTTTTTTCGTGTAAACACAAAAGGATTGTTAAGGATTGCATTTTCTCAAGTGGGGATTATCTATACTTATTGATTCCAGTGAATAGAATAAGTAATTGGTTAACAAAATATTTTACTACGGATTACAAAATGCATTGTTATGCACGGACAGAACATTTGAACTGGCTAACTGATTGAAATACATTATTAGTTAGTGGGACGGAGTGAAATGTTTCGTATAAAGCTACGATTCCCCTGGACAAAATGTCCATTCAATCGTGTGCTATAAATTATACCACTACCAGTACCCTATACCATGCTTACAGTGCAAAACGCACCGCAACCGCGCCGCAAACGGATAAAAGGAATCTTAGCTTTAGAGCCATTAGTATAGAAGTGCGTAAATGATTTAAATATTACACCAGATGAAGTATCGTATGTTCATTTCATTGTATTCAAATTATTTGCATAGTTTGCCTGCATTAAACATGTTAAAGCTCATAGATCCGACAATAGGAATATCAAACTTTGTTTATTTTAATCTAACTAGTGATATATTACTGTATTACAATACGTAAGATAAAACTGACCTTACGAATTTGTTTGAATAGCCTGATTCAAATCATAGCCTTAGAACAATGAGAAGATGTTACATACGATATTAATCTTACTGTGCAAAATTAAATGCATGTTTTCCCTTAAGCAACATCATAAGATAACCTCTCTAATCAAAACAAATTAGACTTTTTTGAGTAACAACAATGGATGATTTTTTTTATTATTTTATGACCAAGATAAAGGGTTCAATTATTGAACTTACGTAAATTGGAGATTTTTCAATTTCTTTTGGGATAGATCGGCAACCTGTACTCCTCTAATCGAATATTAAACAACGCTGATAACAAATTGTATAATGTATAAAATAACGCAAAACGACACGCACATAGTGAAAAAAAATGACATATTATATGAATCAGATAATCGTCCTGTTTAGGC
>JXSR01S075078.1:3172-14027 GCA_000969725.1 Ophiothrix spiculata | reverse complement strand
GAAGTCCAGTCACACTTCAAGTTAAAGGGTTTTTATTTGTTTACTTTGTACTTGAGTTTGAATGCACTATTTTGATCAAAGTTTGTCAAAATCTTTAAACTTAAAAAAAGCCTTCTAGAAATACAAAGCTTTTCAAACTGTATCGTTTGAATCATAGGTTTTGTTTTAAAAAAATGATCTTTCTTAATTTTGTCATCAAAAGTCTTTGATGAGATGTTTCAAATTAAGAAATGGTGCCAATTAATATTCTCAATTTTTCAGATTTTGAAAAGTTCCAAGTTGGTGACATTTGGAAAAAGAATCTGCAATCGGACAGAACGAAGATCTATCGGCAAAATACACCACAAACCGAAGACACAATAACGTGCTAAAAGGTACTATAGCATATTTTTATATTCATTCTAGCCCTTAGAGGTATGAGTTAATAATCACTACACTCTTAGTCCCACATGAGATCCCTTTCATCTAAAAGATTCTGTTAAGAACCCTTTGATGGTTCTTTGTAGAAACTTAAAAAAATGCAAGTAGGCCATCAAGGCCTAATTTACTTTCAGTCTTCACATAATATGCAAATAAGGGAAGAGAAGGTGATGTTGACATTGTTGATAAAATGGTCTGTGACTACTCAATCAAATACTAAAATAAAGACCTGTAGATGGTCCCTTCAAATCTAATACACCATTTTGGACATCATAGCACTAAATGCTCATCATATACACATTAACTTTCCAAACTGGAAAAAAGGCAGCAACAAAAGACCCAATACTTTTTACCAAGAACTTGGGTATGCACTTATACAACCTTTGATAGCAAGAAAGATGAGCACAGGGTGACATGACAGGCTTACATGGGCCTGTCAGAAATGTTATATGCAATTTGTTTTGCTTGTTTTTTCAGATTCAGGAGCAGCTATGCATAGCTAGACACACAGACTCAGAGGTTACTAATTAGGATCCCAGTTCAACACATAACTTTTTGTATGTTTTATGAAGCATTGAATATGGTGATAATTTCTTTCGGGTGTCAAATCCGCTCTAACTGAACTGTTTGTTGAAGATTGTGATGTCAGGATTTCAAATGATGCAGGGGATGATGTTAACGACAGGTTTGTTAGGATTGTTTTTGCCTTCAGCTTTCCTGCACAGGATCCTGTATACTTTTCCATGATATTCTAAAGCCAACTAAACTGTTTCTGAAAATCTGGTGCTAAAATATAAGGAAAAAAAATAAACGAAATAAAGAAAACCCATTACTTCCAAAACTTTCCCATGTGCTTATGTCAACCACAATACTTTAAGCTTCTGGCTAACAGAAAGACAGCCACTTGTGACTTACACAAGGGATATGACAAGGAACCTTATCCACAGGGGATACCAACTAACAGTACATTTTGTCAAAGACTATGGCAATCGATCATTATTTATTTCATGTGTATTGCCTACCAGATTTGATTGTATCCAATATTTTATTATTATTAATATTTTGTTGCATTTGCAAATTATTAATTTCAGATAACAAAGTAGACGATGACAAAGTAACCATCCCATTGGATGAAATACAATTACAAGAATTGGGAGCACTGATGGTATTTAATGTGAGTGGAGATGGGACCATAGAGGGAATGCCCAAACAGCAAATTGTACCTAGATAGAGATTCACGGTGAATGGGACTTTTCACGGAGAAAACCATCCTACATACTAAGCAATACCACAGACATTGTAGAAATGTATAAATAAATATTAGCCTAGTGTTATCCCATTAGAGGACATGTCTTGACCAGGCATGGGTTACTGACAAGGAATGCAACGACAAATCTGATATTGAACCTAATAAAACCACTGATAAACTAAACTGGCAATGCTAATTTTGTAGGAAAAAGAGGTGAATATTGTGTGATAAGGTGTAAACTTAACACCTGATGCTCTGTGCGTGTTAGTATATGCATATTTAGATTGCTAGAACATGGGGTTAGACACCGAAACTCCAAAACATGGGGTTATTTTTGACACCAAAACTAATGAAAAAGACCAAAAACATTATGGCTAAAAATGTGATGACAGAGGAGGGGAATGAAGAACAGCCTGGAGCACATGAGATCATAATCATAATCATATTTATTTCCATCAAAAACATAACAACACATGATAAAAAACGATGGAGGAGACACAACTAGAAGCAGAAGCCTGTAAATTGTTGTGCCCCTGAAAAAATGAGAAGGGCCTAAATATAAAAACAGAACGCAAAAATGAAATAATAAATACATCAAACCTAAACAGAAAAGTATACTGGGCTACTCACTTCACACTCACTCTCACACACCTCACCACAAACGAAGTCATAGGCATGAAGAAGATGACAATCAAATAATGTATTTCTGATTCAGTAGTTTTAACCATTAGTTTTGGTGACTATGACAGGGGGAAATGAAGAACATCCAGGAGCAAACAAACCAAAAGAAGAGGAGAAACAGCAAGAAGAAGATGAAGCAGGGCAGGATTGGCAGTACGCTGATCCTAAGGTTGCCGGGGACGAAATAGACATATCCAGTATGTGAACATAATAGACCTATAATACTCAAAATCCATAATCGGCATAGTCCTACTACCTTGCTTAGTATAAGTAAAAAGGATTATTTGATAATTATTTATGATACTTGATTTTTAATTACAAATGTGGGCAAAATGCAAAAAAAAATTGTTGGAGAAGTGGAAAGGTATGGGATTATTAATATCTTTTTCTGCTAAAAAGACATTGCAAATATTGGAATTATAATAAAAGTCCTGTTATAAAAACATCTCCCTGAACAAATGTGATGACTCACTTTGAAGATGATATCAATTTTGATTTTTTCATTTCATCTGTTGCAGCATTTTCCAAGCTTTAAAATGACCCCATGAAATTGATCAAGGCAATCAATTTTTACAACAGAAAATCTGCTGGAAATTCTTAAATTTTCTTAATTTTTACCTGTATCTTGAAAAGTTTTCTGTCACAAAATCCCCCTTTTCGGTGTGAGTCATCACAAATGATTGAAACCAGAGGGAACGGTAGACATCATTAATAAGAACAAATTTGTCAATGAAGCCAGCTTTGTCAAATTCTAGCGGTGAAGAGGTACGCTGAAAAGTGTCTGCATCAGGTACGAGCAGGTGTCGCTGAGGTGCTGCAACTCTTTACAGTTATAACTGTTTTGTGGCCACCCATTCAGAAGGCTAATTGTTACTCGAATGCCACTGAAAGGCTTAGAGCATCAAACACTACATTCTATCAGCTGAGAATTAGTCAGGACATACGAACGGCAACTTTGACCTTCCTGAATAAACTTGTCCCAATGCTGAAGCCCCAAACATATTTCTTCAGATGTTTTTAAGGGTCCTGTTTGAAAACTACTTCTGAGGCATGAAGAAATGAAAGCCAAAGATGATGAAAATCCTGCTTTTAACCCAAATATCGAAGAACAAAATGCCCTCAAATATATCGCAGGCTATATAGTATTTAAAACTGCTGCATAAAATACTGTTCAAGACCCTACACTGATCCAGGTGGAGTACCTGCGAGAATGCACCACAAAGTAATTGGATAACTGGTTTGGTACGAAATGAGACTTGGGAGGATAATGTCATCAAATGTGCATTCAGTTTTGCATACATGTCAAGACAAACCAGAACCATCAGTGATAAAGTTTGTATGCCAAGCAGAGCCTTGACGAAAGTGCCAGCAATTCAATGGGGGAAGCGAAGCAACGGCAATTCATCAATATTCATTACATATGGAGAAACAACATAGGAACTTAAAAGCTTCACAAACTGGACTTTGGCTGGAGAAGGATTTGAAATTCCTTGGTGCTTCACCTGACTCGCTGCGAGTGCTGTGGGTCAAGTGTATATTAAAAGGTGAAGTGCCCATACAAGCATAAAGACTGCAACATTGAGGACATATTGTCAGACAAGGAAAGCTGCATCCATAATGATAATGGCCTAAAGCTTAAGAATTCACATCAATATTATAGTAAATTGCAAATGCAAATATTTGTGTGCCACACAAAAGTTGGAGATTTTGTGCTTTGATTTCCAGCAAGGAAATTGTTCAAGCCATCAACAGCATCAAAACTGCCAACATTAGAGGCCTAACTGGAGCACTGTTTGAGACCATTGATGCATCTTCCATACAGCTGTATGTTGACTTGTGTGCAGATGGCAGTTATGAACCAGACGACGGCATCAATGCATGACGGAGGTGGAATGTGCAACTGCTGCAGTCATCCCACCAAGTTTTCCAGAGATGGCTGCAAAATGCAAGACACCACAGGAAATTTATAGCCACACTTGCTAGGGAAAGCCCTTCCATCGAGCAAATTAATGCAATCAGGGAAATAACAAGAGGCCAGGCAGTCACTATTGTGGCATGAATTACGAAAGGGTCGCATAACAGGTTCAAAAGTACATGCCGTTGTCACACGCATGAGAACAGTAGAGAAAGACAATGAAACTGATATTTCCAATTTAGTTTCCAATGTTACCAGCGTTGAAATATGGACGCCTAACAGAGCCGCATGCAAGGAACTCTTATGAACAAATGATGGGCACAAATGTGTAGATTTTCATGTTCGCAATGCGGAATTGTACCAGCAATACCCATTGCTGGCTGCTAGCCCTGATGGGGTTGTTTCCTGCCAGTGCCATGGACAAGGCCTATTGGAGATTAAATGTCCATTCAGTATTGTAGGACAGGCCCCAACACCCAGGAACTTGTCATACTTGACAGCTGATGAAAATGGATGCATCAAACTTTAAAAAATATTAACAGTATTATACTCAGATACAACTTCAACTACGGGCAGCACAATAATCTGAGTTTTGTGACTTTTACGTGTACACAGGAGACAGCACCATGGCGCATTGGGAGCGCAAAATATTTGATGGCCTTCTGTGGATGGAGATATGCGACTTCAGCATCAAGTTTTTACACGACTATTTGGCAGCTGAACTGTTTAACCCAGAATTAAGGTGTCTGGTCCATGATAGATCTGCCCGAAATTTTCTAGTAAAAATCGGCATGATTGATATTTTATCGATGTAGACCCAACTTGCATGAGAGTCGGTTTAAAAACAGCATTTTTTTAGGGTTTTTTGGGGAAAATTTGTACAGGAGTCTATGGAAAATGTGGCAAAAGTGACATTTTTTAGTGTTGATTGAAAAAATCAAGTATGTTCTTGAAAAAAAAACAAGTATCTTCTTTCAAATAAAACAATAAAAATTGGGGGTCACCAAACTAATTGTCCCGAAAATATTAAAATATGGCAATTTTTAGAGAGAGCATCTTGTGACTTACACAAAGTATATGACAAGGAACCTTATCTACAGGGGATACCAAATAACAGTATGTTTTGTCAAAGACTACGGGCAACCGTTTTGACTTAAAATAACTTTTCCACAGCTGGCTTTGGATTTATTATTAGCTCTATCCTTTAGAACTTTTGATTTTGAACATGCACTTTGAAATTTACAGTGCTTATTGGTTTGGATCAATTTCTTAGTTTATTTTGTAACAATGTGTTCAACTTTTTATTTTTACAATACTAACTAAATACATTTAGACTATGCTTTAAGGGAGCATCTACCCTCATTTTGAGGTGCTATTTTGAAAAGCAGGGTTGACGTAGTTGGAATGTTGGAAACTTGACTGTTATACATCATTACAAAGCATATTAACTGAGGTTTAAGAAAATTATATTTATTTGTAAATTTCAATACTCATATGCAAATGAGCTGGGGTCAAAGGTCACGACAGTCAAATTTGGGCATAATGAAAAAGTGAATTTTGCCTCCCCCCAATAAGTACCAAAGGTGACTAATTTATTATTTTTTACTATTCAGGTATAATATTTAGGTATAGCCTTGCAACTTAATGGAGAGACTTTTTGAATTTTCTTCTTCAGGTTGTTATGGCAACCGTTTTATTAAAAAATAACCTTTTTCTTGCTGGATTTGACCTTGAAAGGTCATAATTCAAAAAGTAAAGCCAATTCCAAAAAAATCCTCCCATTAAGTTGTAGAGCATATACATAAACCATATTTGCGCCAAATTTGGTGGTGGTACATCAGCTAGAAGTGCAAAACTTTGAGGGGCAAGTGTCCAAGTAGCTGAAAATCGCATTTTGAGATAAACGCATTTAAAGATTCCGATAAATAAAAGAAAGAAATAAGATGTTAAGTAGCTTAAAACATTGTAACTTCGCGAAGGAATGTCAAATTTTGATCAAATTTGAAGCAAATGAAAGAAAATAATCAGTACTTCTTTATGTTATTAAAGTCTCATTTTTGTTACTGAAAAAAGGGTAGATGCTCTCTTAAATAGTGCTAAAATCATTTGTATTGTATATTTTGTCTGGTTGACATTGACATGCACATTCGATCTCTAAATTATCATGACCAGTTTTCTTCTTTCATATATTTAGGCATCATCTAACTGTATCTTGCTTTTTCCAATTGTTTGGTTGCTTCCTAATTCTGATGAATGGCTTCTTCAACTGAACAAATATGTCTATTCTAGTTCTGACTTCATGTCCAAACCCAAAAAACATCTGCCTTTAACAACTCAATTGCTGAATCTGTTTTACAGAAAATATTGAAGTCAAATAATATTTCTAGAAATGATATTGGTGAACAAAATATTTGCCAACAGTTGTTGAAAATTGTTCGATCCATGCTAAGTATTCTAAAAACAGTTTCCAACAAAGGTGGACAATATGCAAAAAAAGTGTTGTAGAAAACCAGAAAACAGGTGGTAGTGTTGCATTTATCTGGAGCCCTCAATAGCTTTTTCTGCTAAAAGAAGACGTTGCAAATATTGGAATTATAATAAAAGTCCTGTGCTAAAAACATCTCCCTGAACAAATGATTGAAACCAGATGGAACAGTGGACATCATTAATGAGAACAAATTTGTCAATGAAGCCAGCTTTGTCAAATTCTAGCAGTAAGAGGTACGCTGAAAAGTGTGTGCATCAGGTAGGAGCAGGTGTCGTTGAGGTGCTGCAACTCTTTACAGTTATACAGTGGAAACTCGTTATAACGAAGTTGATGGGACCAGAGAAATTACTTCTTTATATCCAAACATTTGTTATATCAGAGTTTTGAATATAATAAAAAACAAAAGGAATTAGTAAAATGGTATAGGAAAAATTCTTCTTTGTAACAGGGTTTTTCTTAAATTAGATTTTGTTATAATGTTTCTGTTTTGTGGCCAGCAATTCAGAAGGCTGGAATTAGTAAGGACATATGAATAAAGGACACACGAATGGCAACTTTCCTTCCTGAATAAACTTGTCCCAAATGCTGTAGCCCCCAAACATATTTCTTCAGACGTTTTTAAGGATCCTGTTTGAAAACTACTTCTGAGGCATGAAGAAATTAAAGCCAAAGATAATGACAAACCTGCTTTTAACCCAAATATCAAATAAAAAATGTCCTCAAATATGTTGCAGGCTATATAGTATTTAAACTGCTGCATAAAATACTGTTCGAGAAGGAGAGAGAGCAGATGGAGATGGTTGTGAACAGGGAAGTTCCAAGCAGACAAGGCTTAATTTCACAAAAGAGTGGTAGAAGCACAATCCCGTGGAGGACTGTGCACAGTTAATGACAAGACTTTTCTTTTCTTTCAAAAGCTTGAGGGCATCATTCGCTGTGAATTGCCATCGGACACACCAACAATAAAAAGCAAGGACTTGCGAGAGTAAGCAACCCGTGCAGCATTGGAGGACAGACTTTGATTAGATAAGTAGACAACTCTTACTGCAGGTGCCCAGCTGTCTGAACATGCTACTCTAGTAATGTTGCAGCTACTTATAGATTTTTACATACAAATTTGACTATTTTCATTCACAAAGAACAATGTGGAGCGGTGCAAAATCAAAATGAAGGACACAAAGAAAACAAGCTAAGGATTGAGAATCTGTGCTATTAGCAGTATTTATTTTTTACATGCCAGTAGGTTATGGTTTCCAGTAAGATATGGTAAAGCAGTGAAAGTGTTACAGTTGGATGTCAGCATTATGAATCAAGGTCGAAATGACAAGTGATGCATAAGTTGAAGAATAGGTTCCCGAAAACAAACCAAGAAGGTTGTTCAACTCACAGATTTCAACCATACTTATAATTCGGAGTCTGATGTAGATGGCTTGTGTGCAGCTATTGTGTAATAAATGCAGATATCTGGAAATGTGTACACCTGGTGATGGAGTTTTATTTGGGCATTTTGACAAAAGTCCATTGACACGCTATCAATTTGCGGCGATTATGAAACAAACATTAGTAATTTGAGAAGTTTCGGAAAACAATATAAGCACATACTCTCTATGTATTGGTGCATGTACTTATTCTGCAATGCCAGGACATGTGAATGTGAACTAGTGGCAATGGGTTGATGGACATCATCAGCGTATAACTTGATATATAAGAGTCAGTCTTTAACTCACATATAGAACAAAGAAACAGTTGAAAGCAGCTGGTATCATAGATCAGCTCATAAGAAATATTCATTGTGCAAAAGCAAGCATAGCCAAGAAATTGTCCACTTGTATGACAGATGGGACCAAATTGAGTACATTTTTTTATTCAATTGATTGAGAATTTTTACTACGTAATTAATTTCTTGATTGCCACTCATTTTTTGTTCTTCTTTTTTTTGTGTTTATCTTTTTTTCTTCTGCAGGAGATGAATGCACTAATATTAGATGAGGCTGTGTTGCTGTTGCAGCGCCTTTATAGAAATGACATGTTCAACTTGAACGATGAACAAAATGATCGGCGAGCAGGCAGAGCTATAGCTGAGGAAAGAAAGCGTAACCGTCATGCTGCAGAAAGAAAGTTTGTACCCTGTCAGTATGGACGATTGGACCGAGGAAACAGACGTGTGGTTCCCAGCTGTTGTGTTCTTGCCATCCGGGAGAGATATCCAGATCCTGATGGGAGATATGTTGGTTTTAAATTTGCCCACAGATTGAACTAATGTCTTAAACATTGACTGATTTGGAGATATCGGCAGGCCCGTAGCCATGATTTTTTCAAGGGGGTGCGGATTTTCAAAAAGTCATCCTTGAGGAATACCTCGTACCTGAGACACTTCATATAAACAAAAAGGAAACTATAGTCATGAGTCACCGTACATTTTGTACGGCATACCGGAACAGCAAAAGTCCTAGTTGAAACATGTGGTCACCCAAATTTCAAATTCATGCAATGTCACAAATTCCTAAATTGCATTGCTTTGTCTTGACATGCACATTTGAGTCGACTGTTTCATTTTAAAATTTTCTAATTCATACACGACAGAAAATTTATATTGTATCTTTTGTGACAATACAATAAGGCCTATAATTTGACCATCAAATTACAAAAACTTGTTAAACTCAAGAAATAATCAGCCGACAAAACAATGAAACATTCATACGCGCTAAACGCCCGCAACGCAAACCAGAACGCAACAAGCGCAGTGCAGTGTGAAGCAGGGTAGGCCGATTTAAATCAGGCTGATTTTAATCACGATTTAAATCGTGATTTAAATTGAAAAGAATCTGATTTAAATCAATTTTTATGATTTAAATCATGATTTTTAAAAAAAAAAAGTCACCAACCCTGGCTGGTGTGAAGATCCACTGCACTTCGCGTACTTTATATTCTTGCGTTCTGATTAGCTCAGTGATGCGTGTAGCACACATGGAGTGTATGAATAAAAAATAAGGGTCGGAAGAGCATCCAATTTTTATTAATTGTTTTTTTTTAGAAATTTTATATGAAAAAGTAACCAAACTAGCCTAAGTTGCGGATTTTTTTGTCTGAATTTTAAAAAGTCATTCTAATCTTTCAACAGTTTACAATATACAGTCAAGCGTACTGTTGATTTGTGATGAACCCACATTTGATATTTAAATATAGCCTGTTGAACCCACATTTGATATTTGAATTAGCCTGTTGCGCACCACATTGCATGTTGGGAACTGAGTATGTATGTACGTTCAAAGCGGTGCTCGGGAACATTTGAAAATGGGAAAGCGACAAATATGCAAAACAAAGATACAGTACTATTTTTCTGTAGATTTCGATCTGTTCAACTGTTCAACACACAAACCTATAGTTGCGTATCATTACCGTCTTTTATTTGGACCAAACCATTCCATTTAACGAGCTCAAATTTGCTGCAGGTAGATACAAGAGAAGAGATCATTCAACGTGTCTGCCCAACAGCCTTTTCTGAATTTCCAATCTCTTATACAGAAACTCAAATGTCGCTAATTTGTTCCATTGAAATACATTGCGTTTTTGTTAAAATTGGCCAACTTTAGAAGCTCAATGTGGTTGTAATCGGAGTACACTTAAAGGGACTGGCCTAGATCCTGTCCGCTGATTTTCTGACTATATATTTTTTTCACATGTATCGATAGTACATGATTATATTGACATATCCTACCAGTAGTTTCCACTGAATTTGTGTAACAGAGGAGAAAAATGAAATTATTTACCAATTGTATTTTTTGTCGCCGGCGACAAAAAATGGGTGAAAAAGTGTTTCTAGTTTCAAATCTTAAAAAGATCTTGTTTCTACACCTGTGATGTGTAAACAAAATTGTTTTTGATAAATTTGTTTCTCTTTTGATATATTAATTTATCTCCAAGAGCTTCATTTGATCTTTTATCTGGTAAATCCAGACCGAGGTACAAATTTAGGATTTAGAAAACACTGGATAGTCACACCACCACCACATATCTATAGATATATTGCAAATCAATTTGCTGTCAATTTGAGCCATTTCTGTGTACATTTTTGTACTTTTTTGGATTTCACTACACTTTT
>JXSR01S075077.1:2010-14183 GCA_000969725.1 Ophiothrix spiculata | reverse complement strand
TTAAAAGGGAATAAAATGTCTTGTAAACATAACATTTTGTTGAAATTTATAAAACACTTTGTTGTGTATAAGTGGGATATTGTGCACCTTAGGAATGTTGTACTATTTTTGTACTTGATTTTGTCCAGGTAGATAACAAATGCTGATAATGTTGTTGACTTTTAAATATAGGCCTACCGCTACTGTTATACTGTCCTACCCTCTTCTTTGCCATGCACATTGCACATGGATATGATGACATGGCTGAAGCCTCGCTTTGGCCGTATCCTACTATAATTCAGGCATCATCTAGAACTCTACGAGTGGTGAATGGTGAATAGGGAATTTCCCATTGCGAAATTGTGTACATGTATACGTATTTTGACCCGTTTCATTTGTAAATCATTAAATGGGAAATAATTCAGATATGAAACGGAAAATAATAACAAGATAAGAACCATAGGCATGTTTGATTTGGAGAATGAGTTCAGATGATGCTGTTACATTTATAAGCAGTTTCACAAAAGGTCATGGGTTAGTCATCGTGTTAAACATTGGATCATAACCTTGAATCCTAACCTTATTGCTGATATATTACCCTAATCTCAAACTCTAACCCCAGACTTGAATTGTATCCCTAGCTGACAAATGAACCCCTTTATCTTATCTTTAAACATTATACGCAAAATATCGATGCGAAATGTTCCCTTTCTAGATTGAACGATGCATCGCCAAAAGGCCAGTAGGCTTTCGAAACACGATAAGTGTAATATTTGGATCAGAAAGATATCTACCGTGGATAACACTTGCCAAACTTATTTAATTTTAAGATGATCGCAGGTGCTGTTGTGTAAACAGCGTTGCGATAAGCTATTAAAAATCACGATATCTTCAGTAGATAGAACTTCAAATATGGTGAACATGCATGGCGACGCATAGACCTATTCGTATTTTGAGTTTAAAAGAAACGTTTTTTTCTCTTTTTGAACTCAATAGGGGATTTGGAAGGCTAATAAGGAAGTTCCAATATAAATAGTTCATAGATTTGTACTTTTTGATTAAATAAGAATTTTTTTTTAGCCTAATGACGAAAAATCTGATTTTTCTGTAACTTACCGCTGAAAATCGCGTTTTTGAGGGATTTTTGGTGCTTGAATGCGAATCTTTAGATCATCATAACTCAAGAACGGAAAGTCGAGGAGTGGTGATATTTTCAGCTATTAATTAGGAATCGAATGGAATTTAACAAGAACAAGAAAACGGGAGGCATCAAAATGTTTAATGCTCTTCTAAAACAAAAGTTTGGTTCCCAATGTCCCCAGTGCTTCTTTGCTGCGTGTAAAATGAATACACGCGCACAAAAGATGTTTGCAAACCAGCACAGGACTTAGTTCATCTCTATTTTCTATTTGATCTTTGATTACATACTAAGTTTTGAATAACGTTTTCTTCATTTTTAAACCCATCCATTGCCACAGAAATATTTTTCAAGGATTCTGGCACTTTTAAAATGTTATTTTGAGAAAATTTTCGAAAAACAAATGTTTCATATTTGTTTAAGATGTTAATCTAAATTTTTGTGTGTTTTATTGAAATTTAGAATCACGATTTATACCGATTTTCTAAAAATGCACGTTTCGTGACAATGATGAAAAACAAGATATGCCTTCATAATTTTGATAAAAAACACTGGAGTTTATCTCTAGGAGAGGTCAGTAATATTTGTCGCTCTCAATTGCTTTTTAAAAACTTGATATCAATTGAACCTATGGAGATAGGGGGCAGGTAACATGGAAATCCAAACCCCAATCAAAATGTGCTCTTTTATAGGCCTATAGGCCTACCGTTTTTGCATTAAAAGTTTGTTTCATTTGAAGTTATGTGCACTTCATATTTTAGTCATCGTGTTAAACATTTGATCATAACCTTGAATCCTAACCCTATTGCAGATATATAACCCTAATCTCAAAATCTAACTCTAGACTTGAATTGTATCCCTAGCTGAAAAATGAACCCCTTTATCTTATCTTTAAACATTATACGCAAAATATCAATGCGAACTATTCCCTTTCTAGATTGAACGATGCATCGCCAAAAGGCCAGTAGGCTTTCGAAACACGATAACTTCAGTGTAATATTTGGATCAGAAAGCTATCTACCGTGGAAAGCACTTGCCAAACTTATTTTAAGATGATCGCAGGTGCTGTTGTGTAAACAGCGTTGCGATAGGCTATCAAAAATCACGATATCTTCAGTAGATAGCACTTCAAATATGGTGAACATGCATGGCGACGCATACACCTATTCGTATTTTGAGTTTAAAAGAAACATTTTTTCTCTTTTTGAACTCAATAGGGGATGTGGAAGGTTAATAAGGAAGTTCCAATATAAATAGTTCCAAGATTTGTACTTTTTTGATTAAATAAGAAGGGGTTTTCAGCCTAATGACGAAAAATCTGATTTTTTGAGGGATTTTTAGTGCTTGAATGCGAATCTTTAGATCATCATAACTCAAGAACGGAAAGTCGATGAGTGGTGATTTTTTCAGCTACTAATTATTAATCGAATGGAATGTAACAAGAACAAGAAAACGGGAGGCATCAACATTTTTAATGCTCTTCTAAAACAAAAGTTTGGTTCCCAATGTCCCCAGTGCTTCTTTGCTACGTGTAAAATGAACACACGCGCACGAAAGAAGTTTGCAAACCAGCACAGGACTTAGTTCATCTGCGATCGCTATTTTCTATTTGATCTTTGATTACAATTACATACTAAGTGTTGAATGACGTTTTCTTCATTTTTAAACCCATCCATTGTCACGGAATTTGGTTCCCAATGTCCCCAGTGCTTCTTTAATGTTATGCATGTATATAGGTGAAAAATGCTGAAAAGATAAAGAAACCTTTCTTTTCAGTCAAACTTTCTTTTCTTTAAGGGGGAGGATGTTACATGCCCATGAATATGTCCACTGCATGAATTATTAGACGCTGCAGTAAAAAGGGCAGAGCTCCAATGCGAAATCAAGGCAATGGAGAAGAAACGTGAGCTTGACAAGCTTGAAGGAGAAATAAAGTGGAAGAAGGAGATGTTGCATATTGAAACAGAATTAGTAATGTTTGATGCAAAAATAGACACTTCGGAAAGAGAAAGTTCTTCAAAAGGCAGTTACGCATCATCACATAGTAAAGTAGAGAGTTGGTTGCACTTTATGCAATGCCAGCAATCATTCATTGATAACATCGATCAAGGCTTGCGTGCAAACGATGAAAAAAAAAGACCTCGCACCAGATAAAAGACCTGTAAGAAGAAACTTAAATGCGAGATATGCAAGCAGAATCACCCTACTGTGTTGCACAGGGAAAAGAATCCAACTGAAAAGCAACAAAATTCAGTTAACGCTTCCACATCAGTTCGGCAGAACTCACAATTCGGATACGTATCCGAATTCGGATACCCCCATATCATAATAAAGATACCCGTATCACAATTGGGATATAGAGGGTATGTGAATTCTGATACGCCTGACGCATATTGTCCTTGGCGCTGGTAATAAATCGATGGCGCAAGCTAGCAAGTACATGTAGATACCGTAATCTTTCTTGCATCTACGATAAATGTATCTGTGCAAATGACATTTCTGTCTGTGCAAATTCCATTGAACAGGTTAGAAACACGTTCGGGTCACAGGAAGCAACACAATTTGTGATGACTCACACCGAAAAGGGGGACTTTGCGACAGAACACTTTTCGAGAAAATAGGCAGCAAAAAATAAAGAAAATAATAAGAATTCCCAACAAATTTTCTGTTGTAAAATTTGATTGCCTTGGTCAATTAAGGTGTCATTTTAAAGCTTACAAAATGCTTTAAGAGATGAAATGATAAAATCAAAATTGATATCATGTGCAAAGTCCCCCCCCCCTTTCGGTATGAGTCATCACATTTGGTAAAAACGTAGTTACCCTGGAAAAAATGGAGTACAAAAATAGTACAACATTCCTAAGGTGCACATTTGGAACATCATTTAAGTCATCATCATCATCATCATCATCTTGCGGTCGCAACCGAGATGCAATTCACAACGCTCTGCCAGGAAATTCTGTCACCCATAAGATTTGGTAAATCAAGAGGATCTTGCTGGATATCTCTTGCAATCATATCAGTGTAGTTGAGTGGTCTTCTTCCACGCTTTGGGCATGGAAGTCTCCAACAAACTAGATCCGATATCACTTGGTCCTTTGCTCGAAAACAGTGGCCTGCAAAGCGAGCCCGACGTTGGGCAACGATGGAAGAAATAGGAGGTACGCCACTGTATATTTCAGCCTTTGTTTTGTGATCTCGCCAGGAAATATTCTGAACTCTCATGAGAAGTCTGGTATAAGTGCCATCAAGGCGGTCTTGAAATTCCTTCTTCATGGTCCATGTTTCAGCTCCATAGAGAAGAATGCTCTCTACACATGCTCTAAAAAAGGCAAGCTTTGTGGATGTGGAGATACCAGACTGCCAGATGTAATGAAGTTTATTGCAGGCATTCCATGCTTGAGCTTTACGGGTGAGGAAGTCTTTTTTGCTATCTGCTACATATGACCCGAGATATCTAAAATCATTTACCTCCTTGAGTTCAGTACCATTCCTTGAAAGAATGGATTGATGGAATTTGTTCTCATTGACAGTCATATACTCCGTCTTCTTAGCATTGAGAAAAAGACCAACTCTAGCAGCAGCATCTTCCAGGCACAACAACAACTCTTGTGCATCGCACAGCTGGTTAGCAGCAATTGCAAGATCGTCTGCGTAGTCAAGGTCTGTGACATGGATGCCAAGTTGGCGACTTGACTGCTTGGCTCTGATGGTAAGTCCTTTGACACTGATGGAGTCAAGAGATTGCCTGAGTACGTAGTCTACAACAATCACAAAGAGGTACGGTGCCAAGGTGTCTCCTTGGAGGATGCCAGCAGTAGTTGGAAAGTGTTGGGTGGGCCCATCCATGCTCTGTACAAAAGATGTTGGGTTTTCATACATGGTAGCAATGGCTTTGACTATTTCATCTGGAATGCCATAGTTGAGGAGAATATGCAGCATAACCTTCCTGTTTACACTGTCGAAGGCCTTTGAAAAGGCTACAAAAACTAGAGTTGCTTTCCTCTCAGAAATTTTCAGTTCTTCTATAATTCTCCTGATGGCTAGTATCTGAGGTAGTGTAGATCTGCCTTTGCGGAAGCCATTCTGGTTTCGTCTTAGTATTGGATCCACGTAAGGAGTAATCCTGTTGAGAAGCATTGAATTGTAGATTTTAGAGGCGAGTGGAGACAGTGTAATACCTTTGTAGTTCTGTGGTAGATGGAGATCACCTTTCTTGGGCAGAGGTATAATTGATGACAGTGAGAGGGCAGCTGGCTTGTTCCCTTTATATGTCTCATTGCAAAACATCAGCAGCTTTTCATGGAAGAGTATTGATTTCCATATTACTGCGGGAATACAATCAGGACCTAGGGTTTTTGAGTGCCTCAACTTCTTCAAGCATGTCTGAAGTTCCTGGATGGTGAAAGGATCAGACCTGATAGGTAGACTGTCAGAGATCTTATGGTTGAAGAAAGGGTCATCAAGATTTTGGTCTGGGTCTACTGGTTGGCCAAGAAGAGAACTGAATTGCTGAAACCATGTTTCCTGACGCTGTTCTTCCATGTTCTGTACTATAGTTTGTGCCGTAATGTCCTTGTCATCAAATTTCCTTTTACAATTTTTTTTCTTAAGGTGGGGCCAGACTAAAAGCTTAGGAGTTTATTGGCCTCCCCACCATGTTTCAATTTATTTTTTGCATAGCCTACATATTCAATTCTCATCCTCAGCTACTATTTTATTCTGACCTACTAGTGCATTCAAATTATGTAGATCAAATTAATATTGTACAATAATATTGTCATTTCAAATTCTACTAAATTTGTTTTATATCATTTGTATAAGATTTAGCTGATAAGTTAAAAAATAGTTTTTATAATTTTCTTGTATTATTGAGAATTGTTTTATGATTATGGTTTTTTTTTATGATTATATGATTGTAACTTGTGAAACGTGGAAATAAACTTGAACTTGAACTTGAACTTAATGCGAATGACAGGAGTAGCTTTCTTGTTGGTAAGTTCCCTGCATACGGCCCAGGCTACAGCATGCTTGTTCTCGTGATGTACACTGAAACCTTTAACTAGTCAAGCAGCTGCTTGACTAACTTTAAACTAGTCAGGCAGGTTAGTCCAGCTTGCCTGACTATTTTTGACGTTTATTATTTTAAACGTGCAAAACCTTGCTTGACGAGTTTGCCAGATTGAGAGCTTGACTAGCTTGACAGTATAAAAGAGCTTGACCAAGTTCAAGTTGGTCAAGCTGGCTTGACTAGCTTAAGTTAGTCAGGAATAACGTAAAACTGGTCAATAACTAGTCAAGCGACTAGCCTAAACTAGTTCAGCTTGCTGGACTAATGTCAAGCTGGTCCACAGACTAACTTAAAACTAGTCATCCTTGTTAGTCCAGCAATACTGACTAACTTAAAGCTAGTCTAGATGTGTACCGTCTGGACTAGCTTAAAGTTAGTCAGGCTGACCAGTTTAGGTTTTCAGTGTAGGCTGTCGAGCTCTTCAGTTTTATTCTTAATATGCGTTTCCAGTGCTTCTTTATAGGCTTCATCTAGAGCGGCTTTAGCAGCATCCAGGTTGCTTTTGGTGCTTCTTGTTGCTTTGGTGCGATGTTTTTCAGCAGCATATTTAAGGTTGTCTCTAGCTTTGTTGACCTTGTTACTTGATGCAAAGGCAGTTGACTTACTTCGTTTCTTTTGAAGCATATCTAGTGCAATCTCTCTATTAGCTGTAGCCAGGGCATCGTAAACTGCACTACAACTGCTGTCTTCAAGTTCATCACAAAGTGATTGAAACCTGTTGTGCACTGCAATTGCAAATTTCTCACAGAGGCTACCATCCGATGATGTTGGTGCTTTTCTAGTTAAATGATTAGGAAACAGGAAACCAACTTGCTATTGGATCATCAGTAATAGTTGTTGGAATTAAACTTGTGAACGCGTGTCTGTAGCAAATGCGCAGTAGTCTCTGATGCGGGCGTACATTGCCAAGGTGGTTTTGTTCGAGTCTTCACTTCAGACGTACGCGTTTACGATGACAACAAGTACAGTGTAGTCAATGATCCATCAATCATTAGATATCAGTACAATAAAGCTCATAAAAAGAAGCCTATTTTCACCAATATTTGGAATTGGTGCCAATTGAATGTAGTTATAGCAATTAATGGTGGTGGGCCAGCAGTGCGTGAAAAACACCATCTCTCCAAACTGGTGAGCTAAATTGAAAAGTAAATATCTGCTGCTGTCTCTTCATCTACTAGCAAATAGTCTGCTTCTTGTGGAAAATCACCCCTCTGAATTCAAACTAAGTCAGAAGATGTATTTCATGTCCAGACTATCTGCTTTGAACTCATTTTGACCACACCGATAATGATTCTGTTTCTGCTGCTTCAGACACTGCCCTGGTTACTGACTTGATCTGTTTCCTATTAAAACTCAACTCTCGCAGCCACTTCTGGAAAGAAAATGCAATGAAACCACGACAGTCTACATCAAAGGGATAGCAATAAGCCCTCCAACCTCTTTCTGTGCACTCTGCTACCAACTCTGCATACTTTGTTAGCTTCCTTTCATGGGCGTCATCTATGTTATCTTCCCAAGGAACTGTCAACTCACCGATGATTACTTCTTTGGCATTCTCAGACCAAAGCACAACATCGGGTCGGAAAAGCGTAACTGCAACGATATGTGGAAAGCTGCCTTTCCGTCCAGATCAGCCTGAACCTGCCAGTCGTCTGCCGATGAAAGAATGCTCGGTTTACTACTTGAGCTGTAAGGTCTTGAGTCTTGAGTCAAAGCCTTCTCTGACAAATGGAATGAAATGTTTGTTAGTAATTGGAGTCTCGTTTGCATTGACACTTACGACTTTCTGTTCTATCTCCTCGGTTAGTACCCGGAGCACGTTATTATGTCTCCATGTATACGTGCCACTCGAAAGTGCTGATGGACAAACACTCAGAATATACTGTATACCACATACCACACGCAATACAGACATCTGGTTGATATCATATATGTTACGACCCAAGACAAGGTTCAAGGTCAGAATTAACCTTTCGGGTTCGAGCTAAAATCAAAGCAAGAATAAATACACTGTAAGTCAGGATTTTATCAAATAAACTAACAAATTTATTTAGAACATAAACAATTTAACAGTGTAACTATCTAATCAACGGTTTTAGTTTACTCACGAGTGGCTTCTGACTTGAACAAGTTAGCTAATGATATTCCACGGTAAAGTCCTTTATGACATCTGTGCAAATGTCCACAAATCCAGATTCAAAACGGTAAAAAAATGTCCGATAATTCGTTTCAGCTCCAAGAGTAAACTGTTCCGAATAATGTTCAATATCAGTCAATATAAAACTCCAAACGACTTCTGCAATCTCACAACTCCTTGTCCACAGTAATATATAAATTATTTATTCTCTATCGTGTGAGTCTGCATCAATATATATATCTTCTTTCTTCACTGCCATCACTGCTATGTATGCATGTACTGCAGCGAGTCATCTGATAATCTTATTTTCTTTGTTCCTCTATTCCTCCGTTCTTTCTCAATGATATAACTCCAATATAGCTGGCAAAAGTAGACTGATAATAGCTTAATTAATTTCCCGATGCACTCGCGATATTCAAGATGACGTCCAAAATGGCCCCCAAAATGCTATATTTTAATTATTTTAGTTTTAAAACAACTGATAAACCACTTTATATCAATTTTTTTTTACAGGGAAACTGCTTTTGGAGCTATAAGAAACACACCTGGCTTAAAATAAGATCATTTGCAGATTTCAATTTTAAAAATGGACGCCAAGATGGCCGCCAAAATGGCATATTTTGAATTGAAATTGACAAAAATATCCTTTTAAATCCCAATTATCATAAATAATCAACAGTTAATGGCATTTAAGGCTACAACAAGATTATTTGACCCATAATTATGATGTTAACATGTTTGAAATTCAAAATAGCGCCAATACCAAGATCCAGAATGGCCACCAAAATATGTTTTAGTGCGCTAAAATGGGTGAAAATGACTTGAAAAACAGCATCAAGCACCCGCTAGTTCAGAATAATTAATGGAAAGTGTTTTTGGAAGTTACTGCAGATATATCTGTCCCAACATTAGCCTGTTAACAAGATAGCGCCCTTACATTTTCTTGCACAAAAGTGGGCCAAAGCAAAATTAAAACAGCACACCATATATTCAAAATACTTGATAGCAAATGACTTTAAGAGTTAAAACAGATGTATTTTTCCCCAAATAAGGCTGTTAACAAGCTGAAAACTCAAAATGGCACCTATTCTGTGATCCAAAATATGTTTTAATGCGCTAAAAATGGGTTAAAAGGACTTTAAAACAGCATCAAACACCCTATTTGTTGAAAATATTTGATAGCAAATGACTTTGTGAGTTGCACCTTATATATTTGTCCCCAAATAAGGCTGTTAACAAGCTGAAAACTCAAAATGGCACCTGTACTGTGATCCAAAATATGTTTCAATGCGCTAAAAATGGGTTAAAAGGACTTTAAAACAGCATCAAACACCCTATTTGTTCAAAATATTTGATAGCAAATGACTTTGAGAGTTGCAGCTGATATATTTGTCACCAAATGTAGCTGTTAAGAATCTTAAAATTCAAAATGGCGCCTGTATTGAGATCCAAAATGGCTGCCAAAATACGTTTTATTGCGCTAAAATGGGTAAATAAAGATTTTAAAACAACATCAAACACCCTATATGTTCAAAATATTTGATAGCAAATGACTTTAAGAGTGTATTTGTCCCTTCATTAGGCTGTTAACAAGCTTCAAATTCAAAATGGCGCCTGTACTGAGATCCAAAATGGCCGCCAAAATACATTTTAATGTGATAAAATGGGTTAAATGACTTTAAAACAGTATTAAACACACTATATTTTTGGATTTTAAACATGTTAATAATCTAATGTGGAGAAACTATATCTGAAGTAACTTCTAAAATCATTTGCAATCAAATATCTTGAAAAAAAAGAGTGTGTTTGATACTGTTTTAAAGTGGTTTAACTCATTTTTAGCTCAATAAAATATATTTTGGCGGCCATTTTGGATCACAGAATAGGCGCCATTGAGAGTTTTGAGCTTGTCAACAGCCTTATTTGGGGACAAATATATCTGTTTTGACTCTCAAGGTCATTTGCTATCAAATGTTTTTAACATATGGTGTTTTATACTGTTTTAATTTTGCTTTGACCACTTTTGTGCATGAAAATGTATTTTGGATCTCAGTACAGGCATCATTATAAATTTCCAGCTTGTTAACAGCCTAATTTGGGGACAATTATATCTTTTAACATATTTTGGATCACAGTACAGGTGCCATTTGGAGTTTTCAGCTTGTTAACAGCCTTATTTGGGGAAAAATACATCTGTTTTAACTCTTAAAGTCATTTGCTATCAAATATTTTAAGTATATGGTGTGTTTGAAGCTGTTTTAATTAATAATGAATAATAATAATAATGTGAGATTTTTGAGCGCTCATAACAAAGAAGCCGCTGAGCGCTGTACATACTTTTAAACAAAACCTAAGAAATATACAATTTTTATACATACAATTGTTACAAACAGAATCACATTCATAGGAGAAAAAATTGGAAAGTTATAGGTAATTTCTCATGCAGTCACTGAAAATAGTCTTCAAAAAGCAGAGTCTTGAGAGTACTCTTGGACTGACTAGTAGTCATTATTGGAGCAGCGTTCCTGATTATTGAAGGCAGATTGTTCCAGAGTTTTGGTCCAGAAAATGCGAATGATCCTTGTCCATAGAAATTTGTTCTTGAAAAAGACTTGAGGTGAGGATCTGAGAGTACGAGCTGGTTTATAGCGGCTGAGCAAATTAGCAAGATATGCAGGAGAGTGATCGTGGAAAGACTTAAACACCAGAAGGAGGATCTTATATTCAATGCGCTTTGATATAGGCAGCCAATGGAGATCTTGTAACACTGGAGTGATGTGATCTCTGCGTTTAGTCAGCGTGACAAGACGGGCTGACGCGTTCTGTAGTCTTTGAAGTTTTTGAAGGTCCACAAGGAGAGAGGCATGAAGTAATGAAGGCGTGTACTAGACGCTCAGTGGTAGCATTGTCGAGGTATTTTCTAATTTTGCCAAGCTTATATATAAAAGCCCAGCCACTGCGACAAACATTGCTTATGTGAGTCTTTAGCAAGAGATGGCTATCCAAAGTGACACCGAGATTGCGGGCTTCAGGGCTTGGACTGATATTTGTATCACCGATCTTCAGAGGTGGAAGTTGTTCACAGTCAACAAAGCGAGAATGGAAATGTAATATCTCAGTCTAATTGTCATTGAATTTTTTGTTTTTCACATAATTTTGCTTTGACCCACTTTTGTGCAAGAAAATGTATTTTAGTGGCTATTTTAGACCCCATTAAGGGCGCTATCTTTGATTTTAAACATGTTAACATCCTAATGTTGAGACAGATATATCTGCAGTAACTCCTAAAACACTTTCCATTATTTATTTTGAACTAGCGGGTGCTTGATGCTATTTTAAGTAATTTTCACCAATTTTAGCGCACTAAAACATATTTTGGCGGCCATTTTGGATCTCGGTATTGGCGCCATTTTGAATTTCAAACATTTTAACATCATAATTATGGGTCAAATGATCCTGTTGTAGCCCTAAATGTCATTTACTGTTGATTATTTATGATAATTGGGATTTCAAAGGATATTTTTGTCAATTTCAATTCAAATATGCCATTTTGACGGCCATCTTGGCGGCCATTTTGAATTTGAAACATGCAAATGATCTTATTTTAAGCCAAATGTATTTCTTACAGCTCTAAAACTAGTTTTCCTGTAAAAAAAAATTAACCTGGTTTATGGGTTGTTTTAAAACTAAAATAATTAAAATATAGCATATTGGCGGCCATTTTGAACGCCATCTTGAATATTGCGAGTGCATCGGGAAATTAATTATTTGAACATCTCAAATGTGTTCTAGGATCATTAACCCTCAAAGAGCCGGGCTTTTTCGACCCATCTCACAGCCGGGGGGGG
>JXSR01S075076.1:47226-61516 GCA_000969725.1 Ophiothrix spiculata | reverse complement strand
ATTTTAGCAATTATTGTACTTGCAATGTGCAAATGTGGGCAAAATTTCATGCGAAAATTCCTTTGGGAACATGGTTTTTTGGTGGGAAAATCTTTGACGCGACACTGTTTTTTCAGCCGCCATTTTGAAACGATTCGTCCAATTTTCATATCCCCCTGTATTTTAGTCCTTTTTACATGCTTTTTTTTATATCGTCGACCAGACATTCAACTTAAAATTCATACCGGAAGGGCGTTTTATTAAGCCCCCCTTGACAGTGGGGTAGCTAGAGGGGGGGGGGGGGGCGTGGCCCCTCCCATTACTGACCGTCCGTCGGTTAAAAAAGCGCCCGTCGGTCAACTTGAGCAGACCGGCCGCAGGCTGGGCGGGCGGCGATACCGCATAAGCAATCAATCGGTCCAAGCGGTCGTAAGCCGCCTGCGAATGTCGGTTTCTCCAAAATTACCTCATATAGATGATTTTCACAGCATTTTTGCACCATTATAGCTACATAAATCCAAAAATGTTTCAATTAGGCTTCATGCAGTGTGTCAATAGATAAAAACCCGGATCTTCCGGGGCTTCGCCCCCTGGACCCCACCCTTTATTCGCTCCGCGAAATTCGTTCGCTCCGCTCGCCATGGTCAATCAAATTATGTCGGTTCGTCTTCATATTGTGGCCCCTCCACTTTCAAAAACCTGGCTACGCCACTGCCCGTTGGGCACCAAGCCCACTAGCTAAGTTCAGATAATGGACTGGGGTTCTATTTTCAATTTTATACGAGTGCTCCCACCCTCTCTCTGCACCCACTCCCGATCACAGGACCCTTGATCTAAATGTAAGGGTGTTTGTAAATTATAATTTGTACATTTACATATTTCACTTGAAACTTTGATAGGAGGAAACCATTAAATTTATTTTGTTGCTAGATAAAGGTGCCGAATTCTGCACCTTTCTTGGACTTTTTTTAGAGTTTTTTTTCACTAAGGATGTCGAAATCGGAAGCTTGGAATTCCGTCATCACATCTACAATTTGCTTTTTTCAATGCATTTCAGCCTATGACTAAGCAACTGACAAATATTTGGGAAACACTTTTTTTCTCAAAATTGTTCTGATTTCAACATCCCTGTCAGCCATGTTTTATTTTCAACTAGCAAATCCGACTTGAAAGCCTATTTAATATATCTATTTTATAAATGCAGTTTTGTAAATCTTTACAACTCGCAGGACAATAATATATGTTTGTTGGTTTTCCATGAAAAAGCATTGTAGCATATGTAGGTCTATTGATTTTTAAAGGTTTAAAATAGTTACTTTAAAAAAAACACCACTTTTGGTCAACCTGATACCATTAATAATAATAATAATAATAAAACCATATTTGTGAGCGCAAATAACATAAAAACATCTCGATGCGCTATGAAAACATTCAATCGTGTGCTATACGGACCAGTACCCTTACAGTGCAAAACGCACCGCAATCGCACCGCAAACGGATAAAAGGAATCCTAGCTTAAGTCTCAATCAATGATTTATTGATCGCACGTTATTAGGCTACACGTTCTACACAATTGAATAGCAGCTAGAACCGTTCAGTCATTTCATTACACCGGTAGGGTTAATTAGGTCATTTTTGAGGATGAAGGGTGAATCAGGTGACACCGTTTAAATTCGGGTGATCTAAAACAGCCATTTTCAAGAAAACGCCAATTTAGGGTGTGGGGAAAGGGTATATTTTGGCTTCAGATCGAAAAAACACCCTTATTGGTGTTTTGAAAACCTTTGGTCACAAGCCTGCAACATCATACCTTGATCATACTTGACTGCCGCAACTTGGGAAACGTTTTGCTGAGATGATTTATAGCTAACTATAATCATCTCAGGATTTTTGAAACTGACTTTTGGCCAACATTAGGCTTTTTATCATGATCGGTCCTTTTAATCACAAGGTTTTATGGTTTATCACTGGGATTAAGCCTGAGAGTAGTGGGTTTCATCTCAAATGAAAGCGCTCAATTTTCATAAATTATGCTTTTGGGGAAAATTTGCAAAAAAGCACCCAATTTTATTAATCTTGGATGCTTTTCCATCAAATTATTTGATGGAAAAGCATCCAAGATTAATAATTTGGCATATTGATGAGTGGGTTTTTGATCCAAAAATAGATAAAGAGTTGGTCAGTTTTTCATAGTCTGATTTTAATGGGATAAGTTTGTTTTTGGGGTCAACCATACCAATGTCAATTTTCAAGAAAATTGGGAACACATGCGATGGTTTACTTATTTCAGCATGTACCAGGCCAAATTTATTCAAAAATTGCATTTTTTGTCCAAATTTGCATTAGTTTGGTACACTTTTTCTAAAGTATTGAACCGATTAAAAGCTATTGAAATACAGAGACCATTTTGTGATATCTTCCAACTTGTCAATTCTTTCAATCTAGAAATTCCAATTTCAATTTGGTCCCAATCTGGCAACTGTAATTAATTTGGACTGTTCCATTTTTCTGTGTTCATTTTATCAGATGCGCTATGGTTTGACCTTTTAGATTTGGTCTCTGTAACTTTAAAGTTATCATGTATTTAAATTTTCAATCATACTTTGTCTCTAATATTTAGATTCAAACATCATTTACTACTGTCAAATTTGTAGTATTTGACTAACTGAATATAATAAAAATGTCAC
Organism: Ophiothrix spiculata; assembly: GCA_000969725.1. Taxonomy (NCBI): domain Eukaryota; kingdom Metazoa; phylum Echinodermata; class Ophiuroidea; order Amphilepidida; family Ophiotrichidae; genus Ophiothrix; species Ophiothrix spiculata. The sequence goes on along the minus strand of JXSR01S075076.1, from coordinate 58,850 downwards.
CCCTAATAACAAGGTTGTTTAGTCTCGCACGATCTCGCCTTGTTTTGCAGTGAATACGAGAGTTCGGTTTTCTTTGTCCAAAATCGATCAAGATGGCTGCAGCAAATGTAGCCTCAATGTATGAGTACTGGAAAAACTTCGATTTACCACAATTACAGGTAGGAAACAACACTTTATGCTCTTTTTGTAACCAAATCTATGTATTCGAACGATTTGCAGGTGTTCATTGTATACTTTAAGATTGTTTTGAAGTGTTTTCGTTGTACGAATTGACGAGTATCAGTAATTGATCAAATATTACCATTTTCCCGTTCATCAATATGGTGGTTTGCCATAGACTGGGACCTGGATTTTGCAATAATCGAAACGTAAAAATTATTGTTTTGATTGTCGATGTGGAAGTTTGACGTGACGTAAATCTCTGTTTGTAAACAAACAAATATACGCGTTGTACACTCAAGAACACGATTGTTTTTATGATTTATGATCATGATTATTATGCCCAAAATAAATCTGATGAATTGAGAGAATCATTTTATGTTTATGATGTGTCTGACATGTCTGACCAGTCAGTGAGTCAATGACAGTGCAGTGTCAGTGTGTGTTGTGTGGCCCAACATGAACATGCACTGTAGTCTGTTGTTGTGCAGAGGCAGAGCAGATTTTGTGTTGTTTTGATTCAGCATTTCAATCATGCACCATCACAATTTTTACTCTCATTTTGAATTGTATATTGTAATACAATCGAGAAAATTGGCATATGATATCAAGTTGTTTTTTATTTAGCCTATCTGTGCTGCAATTTGTATGAACTGAATTAATATAGTCGTGTGAAGGAAACTTTTTCATTTTTACGGAAATTACGCGTCTGGTGCACCGAGGTTAAAATTCAACTTGACTCACTCGATACTCGTGATTTGTCTGTTCTGTTGCTGCTAGTGTGTGTGTTTTGACGATTTTTTTACTATACCGCACACAGTGGGGCTTTATTAGTGGTCCAAAAGTGGTAGAACCGTAACTCAATTAGAGCGCTCATGAAATCATAAGTATTTTTTTACTAAAATCATAAAAACATATTTTAATAACACGAGAATGCACTTACAAATCTTCTCATTCGCCTCAACCTATTCAAATGGCCATTTTGTGACAAATTCCTGTAGAAATTTTGATTTTAAATTAGCCTTCCAAGTGCATTGAATACCGTACAAATTGTCATTTTATTTTACGTAAAATATCATCCCCCCATTACGAAGTTCATTCATGACGTACATCGGGCATTAGCAATAGTCCAAACGGAGATATTAGATGAGGCTGAAATACGTGAAAATGAATCTCCCGATTTTGGAGTATAAATAAAGCCCAACTTTAGGTCACACTTAGTAAAGCCGGCAAGTAAAAATGACCGACCATAAAGTTGGGTGAGCACAACTAGTTGCTGCATGATTTGAAGATCAATTTGATTGGTTTGTTGTTCACGCATGGTGTGTTTGCTGCCACCCAGAATGAAAAGGTTTTTTCAGATGACTTAAATGTGCACACATTTTCTTCTTTGGCTTTGCATATGGCCACAATAAATTCATAATTAGGCCTACACTAACTTCACTCCAAAGTTTACAAGTTACTTATGGGTATTCATTGCAAAAAATAGGCAAACACAGCTACAGTATCAATGTTATGCCAATTTGATTCCTTGTTTTACTAATTGTCACGTCTGCAACAGCACAAATGTCACATCCACAACACCTGTATACCACTGAGTACGTTTTTTAAAAACAAATTTAGGTCAATTCTTAGATCTTTGCACAAAAACTGTTTAAATACCGTACTTAAATATAGACCTTTATCTTCAAATTGGTGCTTTATTTATATCTATCACAATTTAAGTGAATTTTTATTTTTGACTCTCTGGTTGACATATCGCCCAGACCTTACTTTAAAAAATAAACACGCCCAGACCTTACTTTAAAAAATAAACAATTTTTAAAACAGAACACACAATACAAAAGCAGTTAGAAATTGTAGGTAATTAGCTAATTTTATTTCTCTAATTAAAGGGACTAGCCTAGATTCCACTTAGAATTAAAAACTTATGGAAATGCTCTAAATAAAGCCGTAACGTGTTCCACTCCTGACTAATGTGGATTAAAGGTGCAATTCATGATTTTGATGTGACAAAAATCTCGTGATTTCCAGCTAAATAAGAAGAAGAGTACATTTTGAATTTATACTGAAAATTTCGCTTGATTCCGCCCATTCGTTTTAAAGTTTCAAGCATTTCAGCATTTTGAAATTCCCATAGGCTACATGTACTGTGTTATAATTATTGTCGGGGCCCCGACAATAATTAGAAAATGACACATTTTCTCACTTTTCTCAAAAATGAAAGCACATATGAAAGAATGGTTTGGGGATCGTAACATGTACCAGTTGACAATTCTTATAAGCTAAAAAACTCAAATTTGATAGAGGTGACCTTGAGGGTGAAGAGTACTAGTGGATCATGAATTGCTCCTTTAATGAGTTAAAGCAGTGGCATAACAGATAGGCATTAGGCTTGTCAGTGGGAAATTGTTGTGGTAGAAGAAGATTAAACAAGGAAGAAAGAGAAGGGTAAAATTGAAAAGTTTGCTAAAATAATGGGAAAAATGGGTCGAAAACTGGGAAAGTTGTAGGCTACAACGTCCGCCAAAAAAGTAGTGAACGCTTTTTTTTGGCTCTAAATACAGTTTTCAAAATCTTCTGAAATTGTGCAGGTCTATGCAGGGCTAGAAATTCGTTCATTGCTGCAAGAATCTTATTGGATTCTTGCAAATCTACTGGGGAGAATCTTTGCAAGAATCTTTAGAATCTTTACATTCATACACAATGTGTTTGCCTCATTCTACAAGAATCTATTTGGATTCTTGCAAAATCCTTTTGGGGAGAATCTCTGCGAGAATGGATTCTCGGATTCTCGCCGAATTTCTAGGCCTGCTATGCTACCATAATAACATTTGAGTGACCAAGGTATTTCCCACCCCTTGGTGCAAAAGGGGGGGGGGAGGTTCATAGGGACCACCCTTAAGAAAACACCCTTCCGGTATGAATTTTAATTTGAAAGTCTGGTCAATGAAAAAAGCATGTAATTAATAAGGACCAAAATACAGAAAAAAATGAAAATTGGATGAACCGTTTCAAAATGGCGGCCGAAAAACCATTTTTTGGGTCGCATCAACAATTTTCCCGCCAAAATTTCAAAAACCGTGTTCCCAAAGGAATTTTCGCATGAAATTTTGCTCAAATTTGCACATTGCAAGTACCGTACAATTACATTGCCAAAATAAAATTAGCAAAAAGTTATTCGGTTTTGATTTTATGGGCAAAACAAATTAGAACAGCGCCCTCGAAAAATCACTTTATGCTAATTACCACAAAAACGACTGGATCAATTTGAATATTTTTGCCACTGATGGACCCGCTGCATTAAGTTTGACAATTACATGGAGCGGCGATGCAATTTATTTTGCGTTTTCGCGCATAGTAGGGCACCTCTAGGAAGTTACCTCCCTTTGTCACTTTAGTGCTAACATGTCACAGTCCAACAAAATTCAACTTTATCAAGAAATTCGCGTAAGTCACATCACAGACAGGGGGATATATGGGCATGAAATGGCTGCCATCATGGCAGGCCATACTCGGTGGCTTGCCATAGGTAAACATGAGATCGGGAGGCAAGTGGTCGGGGGTTTGAATCCCAGGGGAAACAGGACATTTATATGACGTTTTTGAACTTACATAGTTTTTAAGCATTTTAGAGTTAGGGTTATGAAGGTCTTTAAATGCATAGTTGACATGCTACCATAACCATAACATGTCACAGTCCAACAAAATTCAACTTATTAAGGAATTTGCGTAAGTCCAAATACGTCACAGATGTATATGCAACGCTATATGCACTTGTTGGGATTAAGTTGGGATATGCAACGCTGACTGGTTAAAACCGTGCAGTTTTAACCGCCTGGTAAGAACCGGTTAAAACCTGGTTTTTGCCACCTTTTTTGGCAAAAACCTGAAAATTTTGAAAAATAATGCTTGGAAACAATTGCAATTCATTTACCAACTTTTAATTTTTTTTCTAAGGAAAAAAAATGGTGTGAAAACACATGTTTCTAGTATTAAATCACATATCTTGTTTCTACATCTGTGATGGTCAAACCAATTATTTTTGATAGAATTGTTTCTCTTTTTTAAATCTAGATTAAATTATCTTAAGTGGCAAAAACTAGTTTTAACCGGCTTAAAGCCAACCCTGGATATATATGGGCACGAAATAAACGAAATGGCTGGCATAATGGCAAGCTATACTCAGTGGCTTGCCATAGGTGGACATGGGATTTGGATGCGAGTGGTCGGGGGTTCAAATCCCAGGGTAAAAGGGAAATTTATGTATATATGTATGACGTATTCTGACTTAGGTCATAATTTTTAAGCGTTTGGTATTTAGGGTTAATGGCCCAATGGCCCATGCTCTATTAAATGTCCACCTTAAAAATGTTCAGAGAAGTGTTAAAAAATATTCAATTTAGAAGCATTTTCATATATCCTTACCAATCAGGTTGCATGACTACCACTTTTTTAGTAGTCGACTAGTTGGTATCAAATAGTCACGACTTCGACTATCTTGGCGACTATTGTTGGAAGTTTGATCGGCACTGGAAAAATGTCCCAAACATGAATTTATCATCCAGTTTTGACAAAATATCTTCCTCCAAGAAAATAATAACGCATTTTAAAGATAACAACAGTTTTAAAAACTATGTCCATTTGAATACAATCTCTACATGTAGCTTAGGGCCTGAGGCTGAGGGAAAATGTGTGGGGTTTGTAGCAGAAATGAATTAGTCGACTAGTGGTTATTGATAGTTGATTGTCACGACTATCACAAATAGTTGCGACTTCGACTATTGGCGACTTAGTTGTGCAACGTGACTTACCAACAATCGCAAGTAATGTGAACGGTACCGTAAGATTTATGTCGACATAAGGCGTGTCGACAGAAACCTTACTAACATCTATGGAACAAAATGTTACCCCAAAACACACACAAAAAAACTACAGATGGTAGTTCCTTCGCTTTGCATCAATGAGGTCCCAGGTTCGATTCCCAGTCCGGCACTTTATGTGCATTTGGTTTTCAGTCCATGCTCGCTTCCGCAGGTTTTTTTCCTGCAGGTATTGTATCCTGATAAAATGTTTTTTTTTTCCCTACAGTTTTAAAATGTAGATTATTATTAAATTGCAAAATTTTTGTTTAAAAAGACGAAATCTGAAATATGGTTTTAGCATTTTCAAAATGTAATTTTTATTGTCAAAACAAAGCAGGCCAAATTCAACATCAATTTCGAGTTGGGCTGTCATCGTGTGATTAGGTTTTCTAAATTGATTATTTTACTGATCAATTTACAAATTACTTTCAGGACAAAGAAGAATGATTGTACAGAGAATGACATGCTCTGATTTGAGCAGACAGGAAATTCAAACATCCCAATATAATCAGCTCACTTAATAACTGGTATTTAGTAAAAATAATGGAAAATATTTCCACAGTAAAATGTGTCAACGGAATTATTTGAAAAGTTATCAAATCTGGTTTATGTTGAATTTATCTCGCTTAGAAATCCACTCTAAGACTAAGCAAGATATTTCTCTCTAGCTGGGCCTCTCCTAAAATACAACTGCAGATAGATGGTTGGATCCCCATAATCAATGCAGTGTTGCCACATTGGATGCAATTATCAGCCAAGTCCATTTTCTAAAAAACCCACAGCTTGTTGAGTGAAAATATCTTAATCAATTCTGACAGGCGTAATACTGAGAGGAAAATTAAGTCTGCATTCAGGCAGGGGTCAACTTCCAACTACTCAGCCCAATTGGGCTCCAAAACCACACTACGTCAAGTTGAAAGCTTCTCATCGATTTGCCTGGCAAGAAATAATCGACGCACCGAATATATGAGGCCTAGATTTAATCAATATTTTGTGAGGAAAGAGTAAAAATGTCCCCTATTGCCAGCCATCGGTTGCCATTGATTTCGCTAATCAATGGATTCAATAAAGAAGCAGTAGAAATGTGAAGGAAGGGAAGTCGATGCCTTTCAAGACCTGATCAGTTTAAGTGCACCTGTCTCACTTTACAAGATATTTTCCCCTTTTATTGCACAGTCTTAGGGGCGCACCATTAGATTTCCAGGGGGGAGCAGGAAGTTTTTCGGAAAAAAAATTCCCCCCTCCATTGGCAGTAGAAAAAAAAATCACCCCTAAACATGGAATAGGGGAAAAAACAGTAATTTCTAAGAAAAAAATTTGCCCCCGAATGGGACACGGAAAAAAAAATCAACCCCGAACCCAACTTCCTGCCCCCTGGATATCTAATGGTTCGTCCCTTAGTGTACATGATAACATTTCAGACTGGGCCTGCTATCTATAAAGCACCTGCAGGGCTCCTGTTTTGTTTTCGTGCTGGCCAGGCCATCTGAGTCAGTCTTATGTGAGGTCAAAAGTTCACATTATCGCAAAAGTTATTATAGACTTGTGTAAAGCAAAATATGATGAAAGTTATTGATCACTAGAATGAAGATCCAGACTGGTGTCTTTAGTTTTAAAGTAAAAATTTACAGATTTATACAACATTACGTGTACTAGTACAATGTTACACTTTGTCATTTTGTAGAGGGACAGAAATTACATGTAGGTACTCCTGATGAAATACATGAATTGTTTTAAAAATAATTTTCATGTTTTGCTCTAGAAACAAGCGTAGTTGGAATGGTTGTTGAAGTTTTAATTGTGAACATTATTGAAGCATAAAGTTCATGATGATTTGAGACCAGGGCCAGAGTCTCTGGTTTCAGGCAGCAAACAAACCCTTTGGGGATTTTTGACAATTGTATAGTTTGTACTAATTGTAAAGTCTTGGATCAAGTCTACTACTTAATACTCAATCTGTACTTTTATCAGAACTGATCGCTATTGATTTCCAAAAATAATCAGCAATATTGATCATTGAATATGCATTCTTGACCTAAGGCCAAAAAGAAGAAAGTTTTGTTTGTCCATTGGTGACTTTTTAGTAGTGTCGGAAAGTTAAGAATACTTTTTATATTGAAATACATTTAGTATTTAAGTTCATTGTATAATAATATTAAAGTCATATAATATATGCAAACTTTATCTTTTTTTTCACAGTTCAGAATGCAAATATTGGAAAATATTCCATGTATCTCATTTTAATTCAAAATTTAGATGAGGTTGAACAAACAACTTTTTTTAGAATTAAAAAATGAAAGGGTTGGTTTCGGTCAACTCTTTCAATGCATTTTCTGTAAATATGCAATGTAATTGATCATGACCTTAGTAATCTGTCGTTTTTGTCCGTTTAGACTGCATTTTCTTTGGTTTCAGTTACGGTCACAAATTCAGACATTCACTGTTCCATCAAATTCATTTTGTATTGATAAATTCAAGGCTGAGTCACACCGCAGAATCAATACTCAATATTTGTCTTTCTTGTCAAATGCCTTTCGTTGTTTGTAAAAGGAATGGAAAAATACAATCTGTTAAATTAAACACAACGTTCAAATGAATTATCAATTCTTTTATATTTTCATACACCTTATATTTGATTCTTTTGATTAGTATGCTTTTAAATGTTTACTTTAGCCTTTCATTTTGCAGTAAAAGTGATACTTGTTTTTATTTAGTAATATTCAATATTTTATCAGAAATTATATTAAAACATTAATAAAAAATAAAATTCACACAAATCTAATTAACATTCATACTGTACAGGGCAAGCTCGCCTGGAGCATGTTATTAGCGATAATATTTTATGTCTGATCTAGACCCGTAATTTATAATTTTTTTGACTAAGCATATAAAGTGGTGTTAATGATTAATTCCTGGCTGAGTTGCTGTTTGCAATGGACCGAGCACTTGCCTGTGTATTGATAATGCCAGCCAATGCTGATCATATTGTATTGTACTTAATTATTGATGAAATCTGAGCATGATCCGAGGCAGGAAGGAAATTGCTAATCTGTTATGCTGGGTCATTCATTCACTAGGGTGTATGTAGATTGCTCGATAGCTGGGCCCTAGGATTAAAAGGTTAGAATCATATTCAGTTATTTTGTGGGGTCATACCAGGGGCCATAGCTGGGGAGGGGGTGATATTGGCAAAAAATACAGAAATGCGTCCACTTAAAAGGGGTTCACTCCTCCCCATTTCCGCATCGTCCCAAGACAAATCCTGGCTATGGGCGCAAGGGTTCAAGCATCATGGGGGTTCCTGTGAGAGGGGGGGGGGGGAAGGGAGGTTCATTTAGGATTTCTTGCTTGTCTTAATGGCTGCAGATGAGGACTGTGATTTTGAGTCTCTCTCAGGTCCTACTGAATTCAAAAACTTGATATACCCTCTTGACATTTAAATTCATGACAATGTAATCATTCAATCACGACATGATCAATATACAAGTCTGAAATATTGGCAGAAGCCAAATAAAGGGAAATTGTGGAGTCAAAATGGAAATGAGAGTTGATTTATGTTGCATTTTCAACATTTATTGCTGAGCAAAAGGAAAATTTGGACAGAGTCAAAAAGTTTGCACAGAAATTTGATACGGTATCAAAGGTAATTGATCAAGGCTGAAGCTACTCATAATCAGACTAAATCCCTTGGATAGATTTACTGAAAACCTAAGCATAGTCAGCCCTAAAGCTCATGCTTTCCTAAATTTGTCTCTCAAATAAATGCCCCATTCCAGGACCAGGATTGATACAGACATTGCGAGATAGCAGAGTACTCCTTCAAACTGAGATTTTCACACAAAACATGGGGGAGGGGATCTAAAAATATAGGTCTATGAGTGTTCAAATGGATCATGGGCCTGCCTAGTCGCACCCTGTGACCCTCACCTAAATCACTGACTCGATATAGACCACTGATCTATATTGTCAGTGACTATGCAACGAGACTGTGGCGCGTTAGCGCCACAGTTGAGACGTTCGAACCGAACTGCTGGCCTCTCTTGTCAGTAAACCAAATCAGTCGAGCCCAATTGTAGTGCTAGGGCCTGCCTACAGTTAACACCGAATTCCACAGCTCCAAGCAGAAATTCAAGCACTGAAATGAGGATCTATATGTTTTTTCGTTTGTATTTGGACCTCTTCGGATTATGAAGAAAACAAGAATTAGAGATATTAGGCCCAGGATAAAAATTAAGGGGTCATTAAGGCATCAAAAATAGGGCATTGGGTGTAGAGGGTGTGAAAAACCAAGGTCATTGGATGTCGGCTTGGCAATAAAAAAAGGGGGGGGGGTCTATAATTGATCTGCAGAACTATCCACCAACCTATTGGGGTGCCCCCCTCCCCCCCAATAACACATTCATCAAATTGTCATTAGAATTGAAGCATGCATTCTGTATAAAACATTCAGTGATTGATAGGACAGATTTGCCAGTATTGATCATTCAACTCCGCAACAAAGTTTTTAATTAACTTTGTGTGCCATAAAAATGCCAAGGTCTAGTCTGATATGCCTGCCGTACAAATTGATTAAAAGGTTATTGATTGAAAGGAGCCTGTTATTCTGCGTCTTGTGTAAAGGTTATTTCAAATCTGTGCGCCTGAATATGTATTGATCGGCTTCGTTGCTAAATATATTGAAGGACAAGACGGGCATATGTGCAGACTTGAAAACCAAATTTATAAGTGAGTTCTAGGAACAGTTGTGGAAATTGATTACATATTTGGATAAATTTGTTTTTCTTTGTTTGAAAGAATTCATTGAAAAGTGCCCGGAGAAGGTGTAAATATTTGTAAAGGTTATCAAAACTGATTCTCAAGAAAAAATTAATAAGATAATTTGTCAATTTAAATACGTACTCTTACATTTGTACGACAAGTTTGTTATTTCAAAGTTACATAATTTGTCATATTCCTGAGTTTCCCTTCTCTCACTTGTTGTAAATAAGTGTGTTAATGAGAAAATTTCCCAGTGTCCTTTACCAGTTGTCTTGTTTTCTTTATGCTATACTTTCACCCTTATATTCCTCAGAATCTTTGAAATTGAGCATTTGTAACTTTTTTGTTCAAATTGTCACTATCCCAGTAAGTGCGGCGGCCTTCGTTTTGGTACTCCACAAATCAAAGCATCGGAAAGCCCCAGCAAAGAGAAAAGAGAGCGATTATTTTCCTTGCCAATAGCATTAAAGGCATATCAAGATAGGGTGAGTCCTATCAGTGTGTGACTGTAAGCAGTATAGGCAGGAGCTATTTGATGTATTGATGATTGAGATTGGCTCCTATTTGTCTTCAGGCTATGCAAAGATTTCTCCGTATTTGGTCAATAAACCCGAGGTGGGGACTTAGTACAAAAGGTGTTATTTGGTCGTGCTGCAAATTTGGGTAGCAAAACCAGGCTCTTTGGTATTTCAATCGGTTCTTTATGTTTGCAAATTGTGGTATTTTGATGGGTTTTCTTTTCAAAATTGTCAAAACTTTTCAAAAAAATTGCACAAACGAGAGCATATTTTTACAAAAATTTTACAGATTGGTGCCAAAATAGTGCAAGTTTGGACAAAAGCATGTGATTTGTGAATAAATTTGACTCAAAAATTTTGGAGATTCGGTATATGGATGGGTCCCTTTTTATTGAAAATTGATATTTGGATGGGTGGCTTTTCAAGTATCGCCGAGGCACGTTCCTACCCAAACCAAATTTGAGTACCCCCCTGTCCAGGGTCAATAAATTGCTAAAAACAGCTGCAAATCAATACTTGAGTGAAATAGAAGGAATAGCAAGTAATATATCGATCAAGCTTAGATAGAAATCTTTGAAAATTTATTTGTTACCATGGTAAATCTGAAACTGTAAAATGTTTAAAAGCAAATGTAGATCTGGTGAAGACCTTGATAATTGACAAATTATAATTTTTTCCATAATCTAATATTCTTGTGAAATCAGCACTTTTTTGGCCAAAATTGTTAAATTTTGGCTAACTTTTTCAAAGTAAATTTCTTTGTAATTTCCCCCCCCCCCATTTTTTTGGATTTTTTGGGTAATGTTGAACAAAATTTAAAAAGAAAAATTGCCCGACTGACCCTAAGTAATACTGTAAAATAGTTTTATTTGTCACCTGAGAATTTTTTTTTTTTCAAAAACTTCAAATAGATAGATTATGATATTTGTTGGAAGTGAGAGGACACACACTGGGTTTATATATTGTGATGTCAGTGCACTGGAAACTTAGGATGGGAAACTTAGGAGGGGGGGGGGGGTAAGAGAGGATACATTGCTCCCTATGCAGGGGTGTGAGAGTTCCTCTTTTCAGCTGATTTCCTCGTTTTTGAAAATTTTCATGTGTTAAAATTTCAGCTTTTTATGCCTCCGCCAGAGGCATTATGTTTTCTGGTTGTCCGTCCGTCCGTCCGTCCGTCCGTCCTTCCGTCCGGGCTCGTTTCTCGGAACTGGTGTGGCGTATAATAGCGATGCAAGTCGGTGGAGTGGTGGTCAGGCTGGCTAGTAACTTTCTCTGAAAGTTTTGGCGCAAAATATGCAAATTTAGTCGGTTTTTAAGCAGAAAA
>JXSR01S075076.1:12801-23104 GCA_000969725.1 Ophiothrix spiculata | reverse complement strand
AAATGTAAGTCAAAGCTTCACCAAATTATGGCCTTTATAAAGATGCAAATAAGTCTACTGTACCAAAAAATCTCTTTATACAAGTTTAAAAACAGTATTACAATGTAATTTGTAAACAAAATGAAAACAACAACATACAAAATATTTTCAAATGATCAAAATTCTCAAAAGAGAAAAAAAACTTTTTTGGAAATCTGAAAATTAGGCGAGGTATACTTTTGTACAGTAAAAACTTGTTTGCAGTTTTGAAAAATATGGGTGGGTGGTAGAGGACAACCAAACAACTTTTTTGGGGGGCCTAATGAGTAGACATAACTGCTACAAACAACATTGGTTATACATGTATATTAGATTTTATTTTTTAAACTGGTGATCAAAGTATTGTACATGCAATCAGAATCAAGTAAATTCGCCATGTGAGTGCAAGAAAGTCGTATCTGCAATAGCTGCCATTTGTCACAAATTTGGATTGCACATTGTATAATCTCCAGTGTTGGGTCAGTGGTTCTTGAAATGGTTCTTCAAGTGACGGTGAAGAACCATATCAAGAACCACTGACTTAAGACAGGGAAATTTTAAGGGATTTTTCACATTCTTGTGACAAAGCATTAAATAAATACAGCTTAGGGTAGCCATTGCAGATACGACTTTCTTACATTCAAATGATGAAATGTCCTGTGAATTATTACTTGGACAAAATACATATAAAAGGTTTTTTTTGTAAATTATATTTTGTCATGTGTTTTTAAACTCGTCATTTTTGCATTTCAGAGGTGACAATCAAGAATTTAAAGGAAAAAGTCAAAGAATATGAAGAGAAAATGGAATCTGTGGCAGACACAAAAGCTAAAGAAAAGGAGAAGGAATTACAGAAGAGTTTTGCTAACAAAGAAAGGTAGAACAGAAATACTATTACAGTGTAACCTCTTGACACATAACTTGTTTCAAAAGCTAGGTTAAAAATAAAATAAAATAAATACTGGGGATTTACAGTGTGCTATGCCTCCCAAATTTGTAATTCCACTCAGCTTCTGCACACTTTACAGGTGTTCGCTGACCACTGTGGCCCAAGTAAGCTCCATTCCACACCAAGCATCATTTCAGGTTCTGCGGCAACCTCTAGGGGTGCTTAACCTTGATCAGCCCACATACGCACCATCGCTGCCTGGATCAGCTCCCCGGGTTTCGTACGGGTTTCCACGAGACAATTAGCAGTTAGTTCCTGGTCCAAGGGAATTTCAAAGACACTCTTGGCACCAGCAGGGTTCGAACTCAGGACCTTCTGCACTGCAAGCGAGCGCCTTACCGATTGAGCGAACTTGACTGCTGTGTATCCTGTGCGATTGCTTTTCTCCTGTGGGAGCTGCATACAATGTATACCTGGTGTTAGTGGTGGTGAAATGCTGGTAGCATGCGCACATCATACTTAAGTGTCTTAACAATTTGCCTGTTCCTAATAATTCGCCTGTAATGCTCGTGCTCAAGCACAAGTGGTGTGTGTGGCCCACTTTTGCAGACCATGGGATGTCAGCTGTCGTGGATTGTTGCTTATGTAATGGAGGGTGAGTTATTGTACCTTTGGCATTTTATCCCGAGCGCACTAAACTTTGAGACTCTTCGAAATGGAATCACTGGAAAATTGGTGTATACATCTAGCTCGGAGCAAGTCGCTATAGATGCTGATGAACACGCGGACACGGTTTGCATGTGAAATAACATGCATACACAATCTATGCGTCAAGTGAAGATTTTCGCGATCGTGTTAAAAGCAAAAGGACATATTTCAGAAAAAAATATGGAGGGACAATGACTCTGCTCCATGAGCGACAACAAGATGGTAGTGAGCAACACTTCTACTAGCAGGGGCATTCATTTGAAATTTGCAGGTGCTCTATCAAAAGCTCTTTTTTAATTCTTTATCAGTAGGACAGCCAGCGGCCTTTTGCGTCAAATTATTAAACATTACGCGATGCCCCGCGTAGCCTTACGCAGCAGTTTTGACAAGCAAAAATAACCTAAAGAGGTCAATATTTTTCAAAAAATTCGTTTTCGAATATGCATTCATGAAAAGAAAGGTTTTGAACAGGATTATGCTACAAAGACTTCAAACTATATGGTTATTTAATACAATTGAAATTAAAGATGTTCTGAACAAATCACTTTTGTCCCAAATTTACGGCAAGAAAACTGCACAAAACTTCAAAACCGATCAAGCCGAACTGCGTATCACCTTTATTTTAAAAACTACGAGGTGCCCATCTCTGATTTTCTGGAAATATAAAGATCTTTTGCTGATCTACAAACTAATCTTATTAGTTTTTCCAAAGTCGCGTTGGATATTTGACAAGAAAGGATTTTGTTGATATTTATTTGATTCACAATATTATGTCGCTATTTTTACCCCATCAGCCCATACTTCTTAATTTTGGGCGTTATAGCGTTTTTGCTTAATTAAAAGGGTAAACGCGTAAATTCTTCCGTGTTGCGCTACTCTACGCGGGTTTTCTAAACATCGCGCAGAGGAAATTACGCTTTCAACTCTCAAAGACAGGTAAAAATGGCCATAAAATGTGTTAATCGAAGGCTTATGTTATAAATCAAAGTTTGTTCTAACGAATAAAAATAATGTTGAATACTGTAGAGCGTTGGATATTTTTCTATTCAGAGAACAAAAATTTTAACAAACATTTTAGTTTCAAGTAACGTTGGGAGTTCACGGTTATTAACAAATCCGTGTACACGGTTTTTTATTCGGGCGTGTAACCGTGTACACGCAAATAACGTCACAAATTTACGACTGTAAAAGCAATCCAAATTCTATGCATGTACTTACGTAACTAAGTTGCAGAATTTTGCATCCTTCATAAAATGCAACATTTCATTTCTAAATTAGATGCAAGGTGTATTTTTATTTACACAACTGATGTTTAAACTCAAAGAAAAGTAAAAGCATATTATCTTGTATAACAAGCTTGTAAACGTTCAATCAACTTCATGTTTTTCATGCACACGGCAGCCAAGGATGTCGCCATTGCAGTTGAAGTATTTACGTTATGAAAATCCCGCCTGTTCAATGAGCGGCACCACTGCAGTATTACTTCTATATATGCTTCTAAAATCTCCAAGTGTTCTGTGTTTTATTAATTGTTACAATATTACGTTTTAATAAACTTTTAATAAGTTGAGAAATTATGAGTTTTCTATCGTTTTATTTATAAGTAGTAAACTTATTTTGCTGCAGGGCGGTTCTCAAATGAAAGCAATCACCAGGAGCAATCATTGCATGATATCATTCTGTTTGAAATTGACGATTGTTTGCGAGAAATACTAACATTTTGACATGTTCTGGAGTTATTTAGATTATTAATTATTTCAAATGTCTTTGTTTTAGAATACATTTAATTGAATTTATATGACGTCTTACGTCTAAATATTAGATCAAGGCACCTACCCTCTGTTAAATAATGGTATATGATCTTTTTATCGTCATAGTTAAAAATAGATCAATTTGGTTGCCGACTATTCCCGTTGCTCTATTGGTTCCAGGGACTGTAATATGTATCATGAAATCAACGGACATCGGCATTGCCACATGCTTTTTCGTTCAGGGAATTCCCAGGCACGTCCCTCGATAGCCAAATAATGCACCAGTTCGGCGACTGGCGACTTTGGTTCGCAAAAATGGTAGCTTTTTAGATATGTCTTGATGATGCAATACATGATTAATCATGAAAATACAACCGAAGACACAATAGAGAGATGTTTTTTAGTGAAAATTCTAGCAAAAACTGGACAGAAAGGCAAGCTTAAAACAGTTACGGTTAACCGTTTGATAGAGTTTGTAAACGTTTACACGTGTTCTATCCGTGTAAACGTTTACACGTGTACACGGTCCCAACATTAGTTTCAAGTTGTAATTTTACAACAAAACCTTTAGATGAAGATTGTACAATTATAACTGAATCATATTTGTAAAGAAAATATGGGTTTGAAAGAGTATATCCTGAACTTTAATCTGATAACTTAAGAAACCCAGGTCGATAAACAGAAACGTTTTTATTGCTTAAAGAAAATATTTCAAAATATCGCGGGAAACAACATCATTTTCGACCCCAAAAGTGCGAAGTTCAGCGCTGCAAAGTTCACGTGTTTAATAATTTTGTCGGCATCCTTTGATCTCGCATTTTGACTGTCCTACTGTTATGGGAGCTATCTGGAAATTTAGATGCAAATACCATCGTGCAAGGCGCTTCATTAATTGAGCTCCCATAAAGCATTTGAGGGAAGCAGGGTGGCTCAGTAGAGCTCACTCAAACAGAAGTCTCTATTCTAGATTTTAAGTTCTTTGGTATGCACAGATTTTCTTTTGTACCTTAATCCATATTCTTCTTCCTTGTATTCTCTCTAGGCAACTTCAGGAAACTCAGATGTCTGTTGCTACCAAGCTTGGCGAGGCAGAACAGAAAATACAACACTTGCAAAAAGGTTAGTTACAGAGATAGGTATAAAAAATGGTAGGAATATGTTCTTAAAGGGGCATTGGACAAATTCAGCATCATCCTCAAACTTTTCCCCAAGCATTATGAGATTTTTACATCATTTGAAGTATTAACGGTAATAATGACAGCATGCAAAGTTTCATTGTCAAATTCAAACCCTATATCAAAATATTTAGATATTTTTAAATTTATAAATACTGCCCTCTATAGTTGAATTTTTAAAACTGGCCTTTCAGCAGATCTAATGCAAACTCTAAATTTCTTTTGATTTATCTGCAATCTATGATGTGAAAGGAATGTTTTATAAAAAAATTTTGGTCTCTTCCTTGATTTATAGCATCAATAAATACGTTTACAGAATAGCCTCATACCCAAAATCAACAAACAAAATAAAATTCAAATTTCTGACTTTTCTGAAGGTTTTGATCAAAATGTTCCCGATATCTGGTAATTGACTGTTATTTTCTAAAATATGAAGTGTAAATCAACCTCAATAAAATTTGAAATTTTGTCCAATGCCCTTTAAATTCTGATGTAGCACACATGTTTCCATTTCAGTTGATGCATTGTCTTTTTTATTCAGTGTAGAATTTGTTGCTCCTGATTCACAATAAATGTAGGGTTGATTATATCATCTTAGTGAGTCGGACCTATATTATGAAATTCCGATGTAGCACACATGTTTCCATTTCAGTTTATGCATTGTCTTTTTTATTCAGCGTAGAATTTATTGCTCCTGATTCACATTAAATGTAGGGTTGATTTTATCATCTTAGTGAGTCGGACCTGGAGGCCTTTGTAAAAACCATGGTTAGCAGGAAAACACCACGTGTGTGCTTTTCAGAATTTCAAAATCTATTGCAAAAGTGTCCTTTTTTGGATTTGACCAAGCATTTCATAACAAGGCTTTATTGTCCAGCTTTGTAAAAACTTGTATCCATGTGACATTGAGTTGGCATATATGAGAGTCATTAGCTTGTTTCACCCTCTTGGGGCTATATCGAGTGGTAGCGCTATCATTTTCTACTCCCAAGAATGCAAATGAGCCAATTGAATACAATGGCATGCTCTACCGCACATATAACAGGGTACTCAACAACGGAATAAAGCTCATTATCCTCATTTGCATTCTTGGGAGTAGACAATGATAGCGATACCTATCGAGTCCAGTCGACATGTTCAGCCATAAACATTAAGACACTTTGGTGAATGTTTTTGTAACACCATTCAATTATAAGTAGACTTCTTAATTTAAAAGAAAAAAGTTATAAAACTAGATCTATTATGTAGGTGTCAGGTCATTAAAGAGATTACTCCACACATAAGAAAGACCAACTATTGAACAAAGTCATTAAACAATTAATAATAAATTGAATAGCTATTGTGTCTTAAGAGGCTAAGCTCCAAATACAGTAAATAATTGGTTATTTGAATTGGATGACATTGTCACTGTCAAAAGAAGTAATTGCAGAACCCTGAGTGACATTTTCCCAATGTGGAAGGGGTTAATACCACTAATCTCTATGTTGATTCAAACGGTTGTCTTTAGATTCTCTGTTCATAATTAGGCCAAAAAAAATATTCTTTGGTTGCCCTCCACAGCTTTTTTCAGAGAGGGTCGGTCGGTCGTTTTTTTTTTTAAATTTTTTTTTTAATACTCTTCCACGGACTGCTAGGTCGATCGGCCACTCCAGCCTTCACAACTTCCTCTGCGACATCCAAATCAAAACAATCAAATACTTGTTGTAGTGATTTGGGACATTCTAAACATTTTGAGGGTTGAATATCGAAAAAAGTTTGTTGTTTTTGGTAAGTTTTGCATATATTTTTAGAAAAAAAAAATTCAATAAAAAAAGTTTGGGTCGGGCTGAAAAATAGGGTCGGTCGGTGGAGGGCAACCAAACAATTTTTTGGCCTTAAGAGTTTTATTGGGTCATACAAGTTACTCTTGCATGAATGATTTGAACGTATAAGCCCTATGTTTCAGAAACAGTTCAGTTTATGAATATCATGACGAAGTGATTTTGATGAAATATAGTTCATCTTTTTATCAATTCCCTGTCATACCTTCAGAGTTGATAGTGCTATAAGCTCTTCTCGAAGACCTTTATCTTGTTACCCAAAATACTGTAATTATTAAAGGAGCATGGTCCGATTGCTTCAACTTTTTTTCAAACTTTTTGAGATTTTTATGCCAAACTATTGCTCATATTTTTCTCATAATTTGTGTGAAATTTCATGGTTGAGTTAAGTTTCATTTTGGAGATAAATATGAAAATGTGTCTAATTAAGGTAACCATAATTAATTTTACACAGTAACGTATAGGCAGCTCTGAAATACAAAATTGCCCATAAATTCAAAACAGTTTGACCGATTCAGCTGAAATTTAAAACCTAGACTTCTTTAGTGGACATCTTTCATATGACATTGAAAACTAAATTTTGAAAAATCGGACCAAGCTCCTTTAAGTACTTGGTTCTAAATACATGTAGAATTGTGGCATGTGCATCCAATGTTTTTACTTATATATTTAGACATTTTTTCATCCTCCCAATTTTAATCTGTGAAGTTTTTATGCTGCATGTAATTATGCACTGTTTGTCATTGTGAATATTTGATTGATATATGATATGAAAATGGGTGGGACATAATTTTGATTAGTATATAGTAAAATGTTTTGAAATTTATTAGATCTTTTTAAGGAACTGAATTTTGTATTTCATGAAGTTAAGATTCTTTTCAAATGTGTTCCCTTCTACGATTCTTCTTTGGAGTAATATGAAATGAAGATTTTTGGAGTGAAATTACATTAGCATACTAATTTATTAGTATGCAAAATGTTCAAATACAATAAGGTGAAATTTCCTCATGTAAAATTTTGTGCCGCTTGTTGACCTCTAATTGGTATGCTCTAGATTTTATTCATAGTCTGATAGAATTGAATGATATCTTGATATTAATAGGCATGATAAATGATCAGCATGCATGCTGTAGTGTTAGGTAGAATGAAATTAGAAGTGCAGATTTAATATTTACCCACTGACGCACAGCGTTTATTTTTACAGTGTCTGGAGCATAAAGTAAACAGCATTAAAGTTATACTATAGGATCCGTTCACATTCTTGTCCCCCAGGACTTAACTGGAAGTAGTACATTTTTTATGTCAAATATTTTTTTCTTGGTAAAGATTAGTTTATCGTTTCGAGCATTTATTCAATTACACGTACATAAAAGTCGTGAGCGTAGATATGGACCGTCACCACCTTGAAAATGTACGCTCGTATTAGAGACAGCTGTGTGAACGCTATTGTGTACGTGTTCACAAATTAAATCCACACACAATAAATGTGTTTTGCACATAAACTATTTCTTAATTATGATCTCCAATGATAACTTGACGTTTGGTCCTTTTAATGAAACACAGTTGAACTCACTGAGCCAAATGTTGAGTATAAGATCATTGTTGGAAGACACCTGACAAATTTATTACGAAGCTTAATTATGTTTTTTTTTCTTTTCTCAGCTTTGGAAGCCAGTGAATCGGAACTCTTTGAAGTCAAATCCAAAATAGATGAGCATTCAGCTGCCAAGTAAGTACAACTGCATCTTATTTTGACCGGGAACCTGATGAATCAAAACTCTTTATTTTAGAAAAGTTCCGAGCCCGATTATAGTATATCAAATTTATTTAACTTCAGATGCCAGTGGAGAAAAAAAAATGATCCAGCCTTGAAGCTAGGAATTGTTTTTTTGTTCATTCATTTTAGGCACAAATAATAATAGTAATAATGGGATTTTTACAGCGCCTTGCACTATGTAAATGCAAACCACTGTCGCCAATTATTTTTACAGGAAACTGTCACATTCATTTCACTTCAACTTGGGTTGTTGCACTTAGATTGTAAAGTTTCCCATAACAGCTCCCTGATATCAATCAGGGATAGCTCCCTGATATCAATCAGGGATAGCATAACCTTGCCTACTAAATATTTAAATAGACTTTAAATTACAATGAGATTTTCCTAAATCCAACGGTTTGATTTTACTTGTGGTCTATTGGAACAGCACAGGGCTCCGAATAAGGACATGAGTTCGAGCCCCGCTACGACCAACAGGCCATGTCCTTTACTTGGATAAGGCATTTTATATCAATTGCTTTGTCGACCTGAGCCATATTGGGGAGCTGTTATAGGGAATATTACATTCTAGGTGCAGATTTAGTTTGTACCTGGTCAGTAGCACCTCAATTTGATGCCAGCTGATTGTGACAATTTCCTGATAGCAGCATAATGATAGGCAGCACCACTCTTAGAATTTGTTTACAAATTTAATAGGGCAATAAAAAAGCTGTACATTAGGCCAAATAAAATTAATAGTTTGTCTCAAAGCTCTCCTACTCTTGAAAACTAATGCAAAATGCGTTTTTTTGGTAAGGTTTTTTTTTATTTTTTTATTTTTTTTTTCGTGTGTGACAGAAGTCATGAGTGCTATTCTAAATAGAAAAGAGTTCCATATGCACTCCCTCATATATTTACATGTCAGAAAATTAATGTTAAGATTGGCCTTTTTTAAACAGATTAAAGAACTAATTTAATTAAATCTAATGTTGCAAGTAAATATAAAAGGAGTTCATAAGGAATTTTTGCCAATTATGAAGAATATTTTGCAAAAAAAATTAAAAACGGCAAAAAAAACATGTTTTTCGACTCTTTGAAAAACTAACACACACACTAAAACTAACGCGCGCGGGAGCTTTGAGACAAACAATTAATTTTATTTAGCCTTAGTAAATGATCTTTTGATCTTTTTTTATCCAGATCTGATGAGGTTGATATTCTAATGAATGATTTAGAACGATCCAATCAGAAGAAGGAAACCGCAGAGAAGGAACTGGAGGCTCTGAAAGGTCAGCTGCAGTCAACGACACAGTCCTTGCAACAGGCTGAATCCATGCAGAAGGCTCCTAATGTGGTAGGTGCCAGTTTACTTGCTAATGCCTGGTTAGCATCTGGGAAATAAAGCCTACAGTATTTTTGTCTCGCCTGAAAATTTTTCAGAAGAGACATACCATCCATTCCTTAAAACTGTCTGCCGTCCGCATTTCTTGTCCGGAGCAAATCTCGGAAACCGCATGCCCTACGTTAATGATATTTGGTGACTGGGTAGACCCGGAGCGGAACTGGATCCAGCAACAATTTCGGCGCAAAATATGCAAATTAAGTACCTAATTTACATAATTTATGCATAAAATGATTTAAATGGCATATTTTACAAACCGTGCACCCTACATGCATGAAATTTGGTGGGTAGGTGGGGATAGAGCTGTGCTTGTGCCAGCTGCAATTTGAGCGCAAAATATGCTAATTAAGTACCTAATTTGCATAATTTATGCATAAAATGTTGCTTATTTTTCAACTTTGTCCGATTTCAAAGGTTAAGGTGTCAAATTGTTTGTCTTGGACCAGCGATAAAAAGTGTCAATGGTGACCCCATTGTCCAACCTTTCCCTGGGGATCAAAGGTCTAAAGAAAGGTCAAATTTTCAGCTTTGTCCGATTTCAAAGGTTAAGGTCTCAAATTGTTCGTATTGAACAAGAGATCAAAAGTGTCAATGGTGACCCCGTCGTCTGGCCTTAAACTAGGGGTCAAAAGAAAGGTCAAATTTTCAACTTTGTTCGATTCTAAAATTTAGGTCTCAAATTGTTTGTATTGAACAAGCTATCAAAAGTGTCAATGGTGACCCCGTCGTCCGACCTTAAACAAGGGTCAAAGGTCAAATTTTCAACTTTGTCCTATTTCAAAGG
>JXSR01S075076.1:0-11586 GCA_000969725.1 Ophiothrix spiculata | reverse complement strand
AAAAAAGATTTGGGAATTGGGATACACAAGACCGAGAATAGGTAAATGAGTTGTGGTAATAAAAGACTTTTAATAACAGTAATTTTGCCAATTAAAGATAAATTTCTTGAACGCCAGCAGTTTAAGATTTGTTGAATGTGGGTTAATTTTGGAATAAAATTTAAATCATACATGGTTTCAAATTGTACGTCTTGGACCAGCGATCAAAAATGTCAATGGTGACCCGTCGTCCGACCCTTCCGTTGGGGTCAAATTTTCAACTTTGTCTGATTTCAAAGATTAAGGTGTCAAATTGTTTGTCTTGGACCAGCGATCAATAGTGCCAATGGTGACCCCGTTGTATGACCTTTCCCTTGGGATCTACCCCACAACTGAATGATTAAGTAGGCGGTCAATTGAGTAGGCGGTCGATACGCAGGCGAGACTACTGGTTCGCGAACCATCTTGTTAAGAATTTAGTTTCTCCGTTCGCAGGGTTTTTGGAGAACGACGCTTGTTGCTACCGTGGTTTGTGTGAAAGTCAACTCGTTTACGCACATATTACAGCGCGTGATGGTCTAATTCAAGTGCTTGTTACTCTCGAGTTACACAATGCAGTGTGCAGGGATACTTGATAAATAAAAATACTGTAGTAGCTTTTTGCGTAGAATTAAAATAAATTTTGAAATTTAGACAAGAAGACACAAGGGGACTGTACCATTCTACTTGATAATGTCTGGTTAGCATCTCCTGAAAATGAAAGTCTTTTTGCATAGTGTGAAACAAATTTTGAAATTCAGGCATGTATGGAAAAGCTTCCAAGTTGCGTCCGTTGTCTGTGATTTTAGCCAGGTTTTGAGCACTCTAGTTTTGAAGTGATCCCTTACTCTAAGTTTATTCTTCAATATGCTCTTTTTCTTTGATATTTGATTTTCATGCTGGTTTATTGTCGGTGTTCCTAATGAAAAGTACTGCGAAAGATCATCTCATTTACCAGATTATTGATAATAAAATACTGTAAAATAAGAAATATTTGCGGAAAGAAAATTTTGTGAGTTTCAGAATCTGAGGTTTTTGGCGAAATTTTAATTTCACTAATTGCATCAGCATGCCATTGAAATCATTGTACATTATAAATATTAGCAGCAAATTAATTTTGGGGTATTAGCGAAATTCAATTACTAGCAAATATTTCTTATTTTACAGTATTAAGCCAAGGTAATACATGGTTAATTTTTGAAATTATACTTAAAAAAATACTTGAAAAAATTAACATGGTTAATTTTTGAAATACTTGTGCCATTTTGTTGCAGGAGCAAGCCATTGACATTTTGACCAGGTCAAGTCTTGAAGTCGAGCTGTCAGCAAAAGAAAAAGAGGTATGTTATTTCTTTTGTTAGGAATTTGAAAAGTAGAGTAAAACTTTGGCATCATAAGGATATATCATCATCATCATTATTTGTTGGCTGCGGTTACAAGATCCTCCAAGCACGCTGATTTTGGGTCAGTTACAGGGGTGTTGATCCGTCAAAAAAAAAATTCCCCAGCACTACCTTTGTCTATCCAAATCCTTACCAAAATTTTCCCTGTCCTAAGGCCAAAAAAAATAAATTGTTTGTTTGCCCTCCAGTGGAAAAATTTAAATTTTGGGTCGGTCGGTTGATCTTTTTTTTTTTTCACTCTTCACATTTATTTTAAAGAATGATGTCATTTTATGGATTTTATCGTGAATACTAAATTTGGGATCGGGACCCGGGAATTCGAGTCCCGCCCGTGAAAGTCGGGACTCGGGAACAAAAAAATGTTCCCGATTCCCGAAAGTGGTACCAATTTAAAAGTACCAACTTTTCATTTTCGTAGTAGGTGTAATTGAACTTACAATTTACGTATGCAAGCTGTAGTAATCCATTTTAATGTATTTCCAATGATCCGAAAGTAGTGTTGTACCGGTACACGAACGCAAGATTCGTGTTCCTTAAGAAATATGCGGTAGACGAAAACACAAAACAAACGAAAGCTGTCCGATAAAATGTCATTTTATCAACAAAAAATTACCCTTCGATCGCGAAAAATGAACCTGTTTTGTTTATATTATTAGATTGTCACTAGATGGCGATGTTCTTATTTTCATAAACTACTAACTATCACACTTACACATGCGCAGTTCATAACAAGATCGAATCACCGAGTCACGCGATCTTTTCCCATCGGTAGTAGTAGCATTGCATTGGAGCAACGTAAAACTGGGTACCGCTGAATGGCGCCGTTACTTCCGGGTTTTATTTGCGTAAATAACATGAAAAAAGCAACATTTGATCTTGATTTTATCGCAATAATCTTTACTTTTCCTTCATTTTATAATATTTTTGGTTGCAACAATGTATTAGTAAAAGTTTTGGTCTATAACAGTTCAAATTATAGTGATGCAGTAACAAATTCTCCATGTAAAAATTGAACTGTGTACACGAAACGCGACCAACAAACTTAGCTAGTGGACAAAAAGAACACAGCGCAACATCGAGCTAAGTCCGAGTTCGACACACGAATTTAACATTAAAAATAATAAAATTAAAGGATATCGTCATTATTTTAAAAACATTTCTTACGGACTAGTGGTTTGGTAAGTCTGAAAATCTGTATCAAATTGTCAAAAAATGACAGCTTACAAGTTGCCATATTCGGCAGTCTAACACACATGACTGTATAGTACATGCAATGAAACACAAATTTTGCGTACGTGAACGGCACTCTCATATTTCGGGATTATTTTCGGGAATCCCGAGTCCCGCCCGAAAAACCAACTCGAGTCTCGGGAGCAACAATTCCCGAAATTCCCACCCTTAGTGAATACCAAGCAATGCAGGGCTTAATCAAAAATTGTGGCTCATTATTTCGGGGAAATATGCATTTTATACTACTAAATGTGACTTTATACCACTAAATTTTACGTTTTCCATCGAAAATATTGAGTTTTCATATTTTACATGTTTGAAGGAAAAAAAATAGAATACCCGACCCAAATTTTTGGCATTTTAGGGTCGGTCACGGAGGGCAAACAAACATTTTTTTAGGCCTAATTGATGGGAAGGTGTGCATCAAAAAACCTTTTTTATTCTACAAGCTAGACACTTCGTACTTGATGGCGTTGACATTTGTGATGGTTCACCCCGAAAGGGATTTTATCATTTCATCAGTTAGAGCATTTTCTAAGCTTTAAAATGACACCTTACTTGTTGAAATTGATCGAGGCAATCGAAAATCTGCTGGAAATTCTTTTTTTTTTTTTTGCTGCTTATTTTCATCAGTCTCTCGAATAGTGTTCTGTCGCAAAGTCCCCCTTTCGGTGAGTCATCACATTTGGGATAAGTCAAACAAATTCAAGAAAGTAAAATTCTTCCCTATGATGTGTAAAAAATAACATCCTTCTCCACGAATCCCGTTGCTCTGAATGCCTGAAAAACTGGAAATAACAAGCTGCATCCTTCCCAATAGACCTTTTCAAAATCCATTTGGAAATCTCCGGAACATTGATCACATGGCCATTTTTTAACCAATCACGTACAAGCTCATTAGTATGCACAATTTTGTCAACAACATTTTCAGAAAATTCTCTCGCATTTCAGTGCAATAAAAGTGAAAAATAAAGAGAACCAGACCCAAACATCATTAGATACCATGTTCTGAACAACTTTTGGCTGATGGTACCAGTGGTGGTAGGTGGCGTTTTTCCACGCACGGTACCACTACTGAAACCACCGAAATAAATTACTGCCTTCAATAAAAATGTACGAGGATGGTGATGATCACGTGTTTAATTTTGATTAGAAGATTTATTTGAAATATTAACCAAGTTTTACTAATTTGCAAAATATAAAGCCCGAAATCACAACCTGGATACCTATGTGTATGCAATCATTATAAAAAATAAATAAACCACCTTTTTGATGCTCCTGTTGCACGATCATCATCAGGCCGAGTAGCAAGCTGACCGCGGCCGGCGCAGTATAAATTATAATGCCGAATACCTTGATCATGGTATCATATTTGTTTTGGTATTGAAAAAAAAAAACCTTATCGATGTTTGTTTTGTTTTTTAAATATAAATTCTGATAAAAATGATAAGAAAAGAAGATTTGAGAAGAAAAAAAAAAGAGGGCAAAAATTTTTCTGATGCAGGTTTCGATCCATGGACCTTCCGCGTCCCAGGCGAGACTCTAAACCACTTGGCTACGCAAGTCAGTTGGGGGTGATGGGAATTTTATAATAGTTATACGCCCGGCTTAAACAACCCTATTCTTACGGCAGAGATGCAGTGCGCATGTATCGTATGACGTCACACTAACCGTAATTAAAAATATGTTTCTTTTTCAAAAAAGTCAAAATATCTTTTTAGTTTTCTGGGGTCGAAGTCCCGACCCCAACGGTTTTGGAATCTGCGTATTTTTATACGCCAAATAAGGGTATAAAATGAAATTTTGGAGCTTTAATTAAAATTCAAGTTTTTTGAATGGAAGTTTCAAAATCTGATGACGTCATGTCCTACCCCCCCCCCCCCCCCCCCCTGGATGGTACCATAAGCTCACCGACACAAAGGGTGAAATTTCCATTTGAAATCGGTTGATTAAGCTTAAGATTTCAGGTCACATCAGGGCGATCACACTGAAAGTGACTCTTTAGTGCTTACGCTAATTACAAGTTCGAATTCGTACGCAACCAGTAAACGAGAACACAAACTTAACATTCTGGTTATGTGTTGAAGAGTAACTTTTTCTGTCGGCAATTGCCAGAAAGTGTAAGATCAGCTTCGAAAAGTCATGTTTTGAAAAAGTTTATTGACCCTTCCTTCTGAATACTAGTCTCATTCCCCACAAACTCTTCACTCTGCAGGGGAAATGTCTTCATGTCATGTGAGTGCCAAAAAGTCGTATCTGCAATGGCTGCCTTATGTTATATTTATTAAACACTTTATCACTAGAATGTAAAAAATCACTCAACCACTGACCCAAGACTGGACATCATGAAGTGTGCGATTCAATTTTATGACAAATGGCAGCTATTGCAGATACAACTTTCTTGCACTCACATAAAGAAAACTTGTTGTACCATAACTCTTTGCTAGGTGTAAACCCAACCGAGAAATATTGTACCCTTTCCCTATGAATCCTTCATTCTGAATGCTAGTCTCCTGCACAAACCCTTTCCTCTGTAGGGGAAATGCCAAGTTATTCTTCACTATGTAAACCAGACTGGGGAATAATCAGCATAATGTCACAGACATGCTTCCTCAAAAGGTGCATGTTCCAATCACTTTACAGTGCACCTGATTATCGAATCAAATTGGGAGATTTTGATGCCACTAGAAAGATTATTTTTTCCGATCCCTTATTTTTGTTATGCCCCAAATTATGTTTTATTTGATAGATATACCCACAATTCTGTTGAACGCACTGATGTCACAGACTAGAATCCTGTCCTCTGATTGGTCAATTGAGGCTGTTCCATGTTACTCCCTGGCGTGAAACATTGCATTGGAGGTCAATGAAAAAGTCAAAATTTACATTTTCAGCTTAATTATTTTTTGTATCAACCCCTTTCTTTGATATATGGCCCATAAATGTGTCTTTCATCTTTATTGTCAGTAAATATTAATGAATCAGAGTGGAAACATAAAATATTGTGGAAATATTGGTTCACTCCATAGACATTGCACAGTAAGTTTCACTCCAGTAACAAGGACTGAGTACGCCAAATTCAACAACTGCGTCCGACAGAATTGTCCTGAATTACATGGAAATTTTGCTTACCAGAATATTACAAGATGCATCTGACACATTTTAACGTGTAGCACCAAATCAAACTTTTGTGACAAGATCCAATCCCAACCCCGATGTCAATTTCAGATAACTCAGTTAGTGGAAGATGTACAGAAATTACAAGCCAGCAACGCTAAACTGAGGGACAGTACGGCAACGCAAGTCCAGAAACTTGAAGAACAACTCAACCAGAAAAATCTAGCCTATCAATCTCTGGTAAGTATGGAAATTGCCTTTTGTTATCATTGCTAAAATACTACAAGACAGAGCAACAATAGATCGACCTACGCTGACGTCATGACCACAGAATGGCGGATATCATCTTGACTTTAACTTCCAAACGTTTTCACTTAAAATACCAGTAAAACAATGTATTAATTACCTTTCTGATATACTGCTTTCAAAATGTAAAGAGTATTCACTAAAAAAATCACAATTTATCTGATCGAACACAACACATGGAAAGGAAAAAGCCCAGCGTATATTTAAAACCATAATATTGCGACCATGGTCCATCCAAAGGACAAACAGGATATTGAAAACATAGCTGGTTGTGTGTACCAAATCCCGTGTATGAATTGCGAGAAAGTATACATCGGGGAAACTGGACGTTTATTTGGTTGTAGGAAACAAGAACACACAACGGAATCGGATAAAGTTGAGCCTAAGAAATTCAGTAGAGCCACGAAAAAGGAGTCGGTATCAACGGAGCATAAATCGGCTATTGCGGACCAAGTAGCGGAAAATAACCACATTGAGGAATTAGCATTGGCTGATACATTCAATATCTGATTTATTTTGTTTTCAACAGGAGGAGAAGATACGCAATCAAGGGGATTATGATGAAACGAAACGTGAACTCATGGTGCTTAAATCAATAGAATTCAACTCTAGCAGTAACGAGGGGACGTCGTCCAGCAAGGGTGACGCCGAGGGCACGGCCAAGTCATTGGAGGTGTTATTATTGGAAAAGAACAGGGCGTTACAGACGGAGAACACCAACTTGAAAGTGGCCAACTCGGAGAGGAATGGTAAGTATCAGTGCTGACTGCCATGGTATTATTATACACTCCCGGTCAAAAGTGTTTGCACACAAAACTGTTAATCAGCCATATCTAGAGAACTGTTCATCATTTGCGCCATATTTTTTCGGATTTATATTTTACATACATATATCTAAAGAACTCAAAAGAATTGCATTTACCGCATTTGAAAATATGGCGTGCTTAACATATTGTGTACTTTCTTCAGCACAATATAAATGGAGTTTGAATACATAACTGTACATTTGTTGGAAAAATAATTACCTGAAAATGTTCTTTACGGCTACGCGGTGATACTGAGCATTGAATTATAAACATCATAGGTACATATCAAAAAGTGGGTGTGGTGTATTTGTATATGGTCCAGGAAATCTGCCATTTTTATGGTTATGGAAGATCAAAATATCAGAGGAAACATAAATTATTTATATTTGATACATTAAGCACCTATAAAAAACATGAATTTTTTCAGAGTCTTGGTCGTTTGATATAATAATTACGTTTTAGCCCGTATTTAAGGGTGCGCAAAACTTTTGACCGGAAGTGTACATTGAGCTAAGGTATGGTAGTTCCTTTGGCTTTACCACTGCTTTGATCCCCATTTGGACCAAGGTCATACATTTACTTTAAATGAAGAATGAAACTAGAAGGTGTGTTTCCACGATGTTTTAATAAGAAAATACTATTGCTGACGTTTCGTACGTAAGTACTTCATCGGAGTAAGTCTACTTACTCCGATGAAGTACTTACGTACGAAACGTCAGCAATAGTATTTTCTTATTAAAACATTGTGGAAACACACCTTCTAGTTTCATTCTTCATTTATATATTTTACCAGCGATGTAACATGGACTTGCCATTTTTTATACATTTACTTTGCCTATTTGTACTTCGTCATTTGAGTGCAAGAAAGTCAAGTTATATTTATTTTTCAACTCGTCACAAGAATGTGAAAAATCTCTCAAAATTTCACTGTCTTATGTCAGTGGTTCTTGAAATGAATGGTTCTTCAGGTGACACCTGGTTCTTCAGGTGACGGTGTCACCTGAAGAACCATTTCAAGAACCACTGACCCAAGATTGGAGATTAAACAGTGTGCAATCCAAATTAATGACAAAAGGCATCTATTGCAGATATGTCTTTCTTGCACTCACATGACGACTTCTCCTCACATGTTTTCTCTGAGCACTTAGGCTTCCTCCTTCATCTAAAACCAATCTTTCCACTGGTCTCTCTTTGTTCACATAGAGTATCTTTAACAATTATTAGATTCTTGTAGCTGTTGACCAAAAGTTAGTCAACTTTATTTATTTATTTACAACATTTGACGGAAAGCCAGGTTAATCCAAATAGTGCATATGCATTAAATTCAAGGGACACCACTATAGTGTGAAATACAGAATATTTGAAAGAATTTTTCGATTTTAGATGCAGGAGGAAACCGAAGTGGTCGAAGAAAACCTGCGAGGACGAGTATGGATCGACAACCAAGGTCCAACTGGAGGAAACGCTACGCCAATCCGTCCCCCCAATCTTAACTTCAGATGTAACCCAAATTTGTCCAATTCCAAAAAAGTTTATCATTGTTTTAATCAGTTGTGGCACCTAATTAATAATGTCCACATGCTATTCAAAAGATAGCAGTTACCCAAATAGCCTATTGAGTGAAGTGCCCATAGAATGTCTCACATAGTCATGCTCACTTGATACAAATATTCTCTGTCAAATGCACTTATTTTTTTCTAACTTGATCTTTTTTTAACTTCAAAACTAATGTTCATATTTAAAAAGCAAAAGTTACATACTTGAATTTCTCTATATAAAGTAAAAGCACACAGACCTGTATTGGTTATCTGAGTAAAAAAGGGGCAAAATGCATCAAACTGTCATTATGTAGGCATGGTATTGATTTTAGGCCAAATTCTGGATGTTGAGCCCCATAGTGATCTGTGCCAGTTGTTTCATTTCAATTTTCATGAGATGTGCAAGATGTTTTTTGGTGTAGTGCCATAATAATGACAGACACTGGTTTTGTTATATTCCCTCTGACATAAATTGTTTGATTCATTGATCAAGTTAATTGCACACGTGCACGCTTGATTGTGAAAAGTACTTCCCAGTGAAGATTTGGTGTGTATCCCATAATGCATTGCTTCCTTTGGAAAATTTTGTACAGGAAGTCCGGTGAACAATTAGTGATGAAATATACCCAAAATGCAAGATTACATTAATTAACTTTGATTTATCGGCATTTCGTCACCAACAGCTCACACAATTTTCAATACAAACAATCCCATGGGAAGCAATGCATGATGGGATACACACGATATCTTCTCTTGTACTGTGAAGTTCTTTCAAATCAAGGATTTATAGATTCAGGCAAAACAATTGTTCTTATTTAGTTGAATTGATCAATGAATTAACAACATTGGGGGTATTTCAAAACTTAGTGAGAGAATGCATTTTGCCTCCTTTTTTCACAGGTACTGGAAGTGGTGAGATATCGCAAGCTCAAGCAATCGCATCGTTGATCGGTCAAGAAGTCGCCGCAGCTTATAACCAAACCGCTACCGCAACTTCAACAACCACCAAAGACGGAAAACAGATAATACAACCCATCATCGTCATCCCGTCAACCCTTCAAAACCCCCAAGCGGTCGCAGCTGCTGCTTTATCGCAAGTGCAATTAAGTGCTGCGCAGCAGGTTGCCGTTGCCGCTCAAGTGGCTGCTGCAGCAGCAGCATCGCCACCGCCGGCTCATATACATCCCGATATGAAAGCGGCTGCCACGTTAAACCAACTAGCCATGAGTCACGAGTGGATTGATACTCTGAGTGTAGCAATGAAGATCAAAGAAGTCCTCAGTGACCATAATATTGGACAGAGACTATTTGGAGAACATGTTCTGGGACTAAGTCAGGGTTCTGTCAGTGACATTTTATCAAGACCTAAACCGTGGGAGAAACTGACATTGAAAGGCAGAGAGCCGTTTGTAAAGATGGCACAATTTCTTTCGGATCCGTCATACATGGAAAGACTGAAGGTCATTAATTCCCAGAAGAAGGGTAAGTTAGAATTCCATACTTTGTAGTCATTCAAGTTTTCCCTTATTGCATAAAATAGTTAATAAATAAAAGATACAATTTAATCTGAGGGGCCCATTACGAAAAAAAATAATGTATGCCCATCCATTATGAGACGATAGCTGACAGGCAAGACAATATATTGTATCTTTTATTCTCATTCTTAGTCACAAATTGGGAGATTTGTAAACCAAGAATGATGCATGCATAATTTATTGCCAAAAAACATACTGCGTCTTTATGATTGAATAAGTTCATTAGGATCGGTAGATAGAATGTTCAATAAGTTCATTAATCTGATCCAACTTACTGCGGACGTTTCGATGGAGACTACCATCTTTCTCAACGCTAGATGAGTGACTGGTGTTTGCTACCACTGACGCTGCTTCTCGTAGAGCTTGCAGTGTTGCCAGATGATTTTTTGGTTGTTTCCAGAAACTCATCAAAAATGTGTGAAAATTGATACTGTCCCTCGTCTCTGTTCATGGTGGTGCCCTTCCTTTTCCTGATACTGCGTCTTTACTTTGTGGGGCAGATTTGGAATTTGATTTGTAACACACCTGATTAAAGGGGCAATTCATGATCCACTTTTCACCCTCAAGGTCACCTCTATCAAAACTGAGTTTTTTTGCTTATAGCAATCGTCAACCGGTATATGTTAAGATCCCCAAACCATTCTTTCATACGTGCTTGCATTTTTGAGAAAAGTGAGAAAATGTGTCATTTTCTAATTATTGTCGGGGCCCCCGACAGTAATTACAATACAGTAGCCTATGGGGATTTGCTGAAAAGCTTGTAACTTGGAAACGAATGGCCGGAATCAAGTGAAATTTTAGAATATATTTATGATGTTCTTTTCTTCGTATTTAGCAAGAAAACAGGAGAGGTTTTTGTCACATCAAAATCATGAATTGCACCTTTAATTTGCAAGTCAACTAGCAACAGCAATTTTCGTTAAAATAATTACAAATGAGCACATTTTCAGAGAAGTTCAAGACGATTATAATAAATCTTTTCTTTATTGCTGTAGATAGACCTTACCTTGGCTAATATTTTGACAAAAGCACAAAGTAAGCTTAAACAGTTAAAATAGGACTGCTAGCCTATGCAATTTCTTGAAGAGGTACCTTTAATGTAAAACATAGGACTCAATTTAACCATTTATCTGTTTATCCTTTAAAATGAAATGTTTCGTATATACACAACCTGGCACTCCTAGTTATGTTTTGAACAAATTGGATGGCGTATTTCGCAGTACAAAGTGTGCACCTTAATAATGTAAATAAATTTGTCAACGTTACAAACTGATTCACTCTTGCTTCCAGATAAAAAAATCACCTTTAATTGTATGAAAATGCCATAGTTTCCAGAAGTTTGTCAATGAAAAATTGTAAGTAGCATCCTTGAGTTTGATTTATGAAATGTAACCTCAATTGTCTACCTAACCTTAATGTACTATTTTTTGCTTTCCATTTCAAACCTTTCTGTTCAATCACAATTTTGGGGACTAATTACGATGTTCTGTTATATTGTAGGTAAAGACATGACACCACCGTCAATCACTGAAACAGCGCCAACTTATAAACCGTCAACAGAGGAAGCTGTTAATAATATTCTTGCCTTAGCCAAAGAGGAGATGGAACACCGCACCATCGTGGATAAAAGCGC
>JXSR01S075075.1:88952-102625 GCA_000969725.1 Ophiothrix spiculata | reverse complement strand
AGGCCTTGATACATTTTATATGTATCAAGGTTGTTGTTTAGATCATAGCTTGATACATCCTATATATATCAAGGTTACTCTTTAGACCAGGCCTTGATACATTTTATATTTGTATCAAGGTTGTTGTTTAGATCATAGCTTGATACATCCTACATATTTCAAGGTTGCTCTTTAGATCAGGCCTTGATACATTTTATATGTAATGAGGTTGATCTTTGGACCAATCTTTCACACAATCTAAATATAAATCAAGGTTGTTGTTTAGACTAGACCTTGGTGTATTGAGGTTCGTTTTTAGACCAGACCTGTTGTTTAGACCAAGCCTTGATAAAACCTATATGTATAAAGGTTTTTGTTTAGGCCAATTCTTGATACAATCCATATGTAACGAGGTTGTTATTTAGACCAAGCCTTGATACATTCTACATGTATCAAGGTTGTTGTTTATGCTAAGCCATGATTCATTCTATATATAGGCCTATGTATCGATGTTGTTCTTTTAAATAGACCAGAGCCTGATACATACATTCTATGTATATATCAAGGTTGCTCATTAGACCAGACCTTGATACAGATACATTCTATATGTATCAAGGTTGATGATTGATACATCCTATATATATATATCAAGGTTGCTGTTTAGACCAGGCCTTGTTGCATCCCATATGTATCAAGGTTTCTCTTTAAGTCAGGCCTTATAAAATCATATATGTATCAAGGTTGGTCTTTGAACCAGGCCTTATTACATCATATATGTATCAAAGTTGTTATTCATACAAGGCCTTATCAACTCTCGGTCAACTCCTATATGTATCATGGCTGCTCTGTTGATAAGACCAGCCCTTGTTACATTATGTATGTATCAAAGCTGCTCTTTAGATCAAGCCTTATTACAAGATATTAGGGGGAATATCACAACCTAAGTGCTGATAGGTCTGCATCTTTGGCCGCAAAAGGCCTAGTGTAAGGCAGAATGGTCCTGATGATTCCCTTGTTACGGCGTAATAATAACAGGCTAGCGCTTTGGAACCTTTGGAAAAGGTGCCATATAAATGCTGAATAATTGTTCTTATGTGTGTATCAAGATTGCTCTTTATCAAAGTTTTTCTTTAGATCAGGCATTATTATATACATCCTATATGTATCAAGGTTGCTGTTTGGATCAGAGCTTGTTATATATCAGGTATGTAATAAATCTCTCAGAATGGTTTTTCACTAGTTCCCCAAGGTTTTCTGCCGACACTTGTTTTTTAACTCTTCTGATTTCTAAAAATCTCAATTACCCATGTATTTGCAGTGAGGCTTTGATGCATCTTATATGTATCAAGGTTGTATTTCCCATTTAAAATGTAAAATAATTATGATAGCTTTATTTACATCCCATTAGATAATTATGTATCATTAAAAATGTGATTTTTGAACTACTGATATAAATTTCAGCCAAACATGTAAGATAATCTGATGTTATTACTGAACACATTTATATAATACAGTGGTTTACAAAGAAAAACAGTACATTATGTTTACATTACATTATGTTTAAAAATAGATTGTCTAAGATTTAAAGGGAGATCGTTTAAAACTGAAGGATCTGTTACAACAAATTCTGAATTCTAAATGTTAAAATTCAATTTATTTATTTATTTATTTATTCAACAATCTTTTACGAGGGTCACCTGCTCAACATAGTTGATTTTCAGCAGGGCCCTCTTTTACAAAAGTGACAAATACACATTTTTAAAATATATAAGATACACAATATACAAAATTTAATGATATTTACAATATAGAATATAATTTTTATATGTAAAATCATAAAACAGTCAATTAAAAACATGTCGAATATTGTTTATTATGATATTGTATATTTTCTCAATATTTGTCTTATTAGCACAAATGTTTGTTTGGACATAAGTATGTCTATAGATTATGAGAAGTGAGCTTTTGATTCCAATTCCTTTGGATCCAAAAGAAGAATATTCCAAATTGACAATTGTTGTGAATTGGTAAAGGTATATTGCAATTTTTGTTTTATTTTTCATCAATATTTGCCTTTTTCTGTTTTCGTGACTTCATATTACCCGTATCAATTTCTATTTGGACAACATCATTTCAACCATGATAACATAAACACCATCAATGTTTATTATGATGTTGTATGAAATTTTCTTAACCTTTTGTGGCTTAAGTCATTTGTAATCTGATCATAATTTGATTTATAAAAAGACAAAAAAGGTTGGTACCAGACAATTAGACAGAGTTCACAAAAGTGGCAATTGCTTTTTCTATAGCTTTTACCTAAATTTCCTTCCATAAATTAAAGCAATACTATAAGATTTTGATCAAAAATGGTTTACAGTAAAAACAGCATAAAATGGAAGAATGTGACTATCTAAAAGCGTTTTCAAGTGTATTTTGTGAAAAAATTGTTTTGCCCCCCAAAAAAAATGGATAACAAGCACATGCATGCTTTCCTATACTAATACATGTTGAATTAAATTCGGGATCCAGAATTTAATTCAACAAATGGCCATAACAGAAAAACAAAGCATCTTTGAGCCAAATCGTTTGGAAGGTATTCATATGTAGATTCTAAAATAACTGTTTTCTCAAAGTCTCAATTTTTAATTTTTGTGTAACCGTTTTTCATTTAGTATCTGCCACTGTATCAGCAGCCTCCCATTGATTTCATGAGAGCATGTAACATGATTGTATTGGGGTATTGTCTGTATCAGATCCTTGTTGATGCATGTGTAAAATGTTGATGATGTTACAGATATGTTTCCTTTAATTACGACATGAACCTAACATTGGTGTGATATATACTGGCATTATGTCAGCTTGTTGCATGTATAGAATGCATAGAAACAATCCTTACATGAGATACAAATTGCAAGTCAAGTGCCAGTTCTTTTTCTATCAGGAACATGGGATACTAGCACATTGAGGGTGCAAAATTTAAAAAAAATTCCAAGAAAATATACTTTAAAAAATTGTAACTTTGAGATTAAGATTATATGGGTGCAATTGTCATTTAAAAAATGGATTCCACAACTAATTTCCACTTCAAAACCATTTATTCAAGACCTGTACTTGCGACTTTTTTGCTCGTTTCATAATAGAGCAATACTCATAATAATTGTAATTCTTTCAGTATCAGATCCATGTTGTAGCATGTGTAAAATGTTGGTGATGATACAGATATGTTTCCTTTAATTACGACATGAACCCGACATTGGTGTAATATATACTGACATTATATCAGCTTGTTGCATGTATAGAATAGAATTCTTAGCAGGTGAGAAATGATATTGGAAGTTGAATGTGAGTTTTTACATGATACACAGGTGATGATTTTGCATAAAACTCCTATTTAATTTGCAATTTGTATCACACTTACTCGCCCCCACACACCCACCCCACTCGCTACAAATTGCTAAAATTCTCTGTATGCAGCAAACTACCATGATGTAAGCATATTTATACCAATGTTGAGTTGATTTCATAATTGCAGGAAACATATCTGTAACATCAAATCCATTTTGCTACAACATGGATCTATTACAAACAAAATCTCAGTATAATAATGAGATCTACCCTCACGAAAGGAGCGGAAAGCCGATTAAAACAGTCACATTTACCTTGCAATAACATAATATTCAAAACTAGCTTTAACCAAGAATTGTCTCTTTTTGTTGTAAGCATCAAGCTGACTTAATCATAATATCAGTGTATGAACACCAATGTTGCGTTCATGTCATAATTACAGGACACATATCTGTAACATCATCAACAGTTTACACATGCTACAACATGGATCTGATACTAACAGAAATTACAACTATTATGAGTTTTTCTCTATTATGAAACGAGCAAAAAAGGCGCAAAGTACAGATCTTAAATAAATTGTCTCTGAAGTGAAAATTAGCTATGGAGCCATTTTTAAATGACAATTGCACCCATATATTCTTAATCTCAAAGAATATTTTCTTGGAAACTTTTTAAATTTTGCACCCCATGACTGTGCCAGTACATACATGCCATGTACCTGATAACAAAAAAAAAATCTTGCAATTGACTTGCAATTTGTATCTCATTATGTAAAGATTGCTTCTATGCATTCTATACATGCAACAGGCTGACATAATGCCAGTATATATTACACCAATGTCGGGTTCATGTCGTAATTACAGGAAACATATCTGTAACATCATCAACATTTTACACATGTTGTTACTTACGAAAGGGGTTATCAAAAAAAATTAAAGATCACCAAGAACGAAGAGAGCGAGCTCATGTACTTAAATATTGACAGAATAATCACTCATCCTCATCTAGGCGAAAGAATAGAAAACCCTATTTAGGGGTGGGTGGATCTTTCAAGTGGGGCGAATTATCTCTAAAACATTTTCCCAAAATCCAAAAAAGGGAGAAAAATGAAAAAAATTTACAAAGAAATTTTCTGTAAAATTTTAGCCAAAAAACATCTGATTTTACATGATTTTGGCAAAACTAAAAGAATTTAAACCTCAAATTTAGGATCGTTAGGGCCCTTAGGCAAAAAAAAAAACAAGTTTGTTTCCTGTCGGTGGTCAAAAAACCTAAATGCGAAATGTGTTTTTTTATTTTCTTTTTTTTCTATTGTTCAAGAGGTGCTAAGGCAAATTTTGATCGAAAATCCGCATGGGCGATGATTTTTTTCAGTAAGAAACCTGTCCAGTTTCAAGTTTTTGTTGAAAAGAAAACACTTCTTTAGTAAAAATTTTGCAATTTTCCCCGTTCTTTTTATCAAATTGGCTATTTTGATTTTCGTTTTCTAAAATATAAAATAAAAAAATGAAATGCGCAAATAATGACGCCAAGACGAAATGCGCGCGGCGCACGGGAAACAAACTTGTTTTTTGTTTTTGCCTTATAACTTTTTTTTTTCTCATCCCTTTTTTTGCAATATGGTCTCATATGTGTTTTTACTGTCTTTACAGGTGGTGATAGATATCAGGAACCTGCCCACGAATTAGCGCCCACAAAATTTATCTTGACATGCCTAAAGTTGTTTTATATAAACAGTATAGGGCAGGGTCTCTTCTTTCCTATGATACCAAAATTATGGGAATCGGTTAATGGATGACATCACAATGATGAAATAAAATATGGTTGACCTAAAAAAAGATGTTTTTCTGCAAAAATAACAAAGTATTTTTTCGCTGAAGAAGATCTCTACTTACGGTGGGGGGGGGGGGCTATAGAGAGAAATTTTAAAGTGGGAGAAATGTTTTACTTTGCACATTTACTTTGTAAAGTTGCTTCAAGGATTTCACAAAAAAATTACGTTCCTGGCTCTATTTATTCTGTGTGAACTTTCAAACTTTTTGATACCCCCTGTATATTTGTTATACAGTGGAAACCCGTTAGTACGAGATCGCTTAAAACGACAACCCGTATATTACGAGCCGCAACTCTCGGTCCCGACTTTTCCCCATTGTTTACTACACAAAGCTGTTTGTTTAGTACGAGGTGAATAATACGAGCTCCGCATAGTAAGAGCACTTACCGACGGTCCCTAGCTTCATTCACCATTAATTTTTCGACGGATAATACGAGGACATTTTTGAAGGTGTCTCTCAGTCCAATATTCCTTTCCCAGGCTCTTCTTTTAACTTCGCTTGTGTGTACTATCTTCCTTAAAACCACGTGCGAGGAAAGTGTGTCAGTTCGTAAAGTTATAAGGCAGCTTTAAATGTTTATCTATTATAGCAATGCGAAAAGACGACAGCGTGATAGCTGCTTTGTATGAGTTACGATGATACAAAAATCATACGTCGACGTACAAATTTCACCGCGTCGTACGTGATTGACTTGTCAGTATATTGCGCATTCACTGTTTTGGTTCTAGCGATCTTTCGGAAGCGGCGATCAAACAACGTCTAAGAAAATTCTTGCTTTTAGCAAATACTGCACGGACATGCAAACAAAAAATGGTATTTATGATAAATCTAAACCATATTTACTAAAAAACTTACTACATTGAACAAAATCCGTCTCCTTCAACTTGTAAATGGTGTCCAAAGTTAATAAGTTTTACATGGTGACACAATAGGAAATGTCAAATTAGCCTGTTATCGCTACTTCAAACCTTACGATATGCCACTGAAATTTTAATTTCATCATCATAATAGTTACGGTCAAACATATTTTTAATGCGAGCTCCGCTTAATACGAGCTTTTGGAGTTGGCCCCGGCGATCTCGTACTAACGGGTTTCCACTGTATATCTCAATACAGCAATAAGATCTTCTCTCATGAAATCAATGGCAAGTTGCGAGTGATGATTTTCAGAATCAATGACATCTGAAGCTAAAATTTGGTGCATACGAATTTTGCTTTGATTTAACAAATATAAAAAAGGTGTGGGTACCACATGCTAGAAACCGGGAAATGACATTTCTTATGGTTAAGGGAAGATCTGCACCAAAAATTGATTTTTTTTAATGAAGATGATATATACTTCATATTTGGTGTCTAGGATACTTTGGTGACCAAAAATACAAAAATGTAAAAAAATCACCTAATTTACATATTTAATTGGCGGCCATCTTGGATTTTTGGTGTCGAATTTCAAAAGAGTAAATGTCCCGAACCGTAGATGCTAGAGACTTCATTCTTTTTATAAATGAAAGATAAAAGGAAAACTAAAAAAAAGTATGGAATCAATTTTTTTTCTTTTGACTTTGTTTTTTTTTAATAGCAAAAATAAATCCAACTTTGATCCAAAAATGTCATTTTTGGATCAAAATAAGTGCACCATATGCATAAAAACGCACCGTATGCAAAAATAAACAAAAATATAAAAAAATCTAATTCCATCCTGTTTTTAGTTTTCCTTCTCTCTTTCATTTAAAAAAAGAATGAAGTCTCTAGCATCTACAGTTCGGGACATTTACTCTTTTGAAATCCTACACCAAAAATCCAAGATGGCCGCCAATTACATATGCAAATTAGGTGATTTTTTTTGGTTTTTGGTTTTTTTTGGTCACCCAAGTATCCTAGACACCAACTAAGTTCATACCATCTTCAATAAAAAAAACCTATTTTTGGTGCAGATCTTCCCTTAACTCATATCATACTCAGTATAATCATACAGCTGCCTTGTTAAATTTTGCTGAAAATGGAAAATGTAATATGCGGATATGAAAAAATCAAGTATAAAATGAAGTCAAAACATTAAATTCGTGCCCTGATTTGACTCCCGTTTTGTGGGAACATGTCTCATGTTAAAAAAAAAACCTGATTATTATTATGTTATACAGTCAGTACTGAGTCAGGTCAGAGCAGCTGCTAGTCAGTTAGTCAGTAACGCGGTGGTCACAACCCGTCGTGCTGTCTGCGTGCAAAAAAGTAGGAAAATTGTGCAGCCCGTACATTGTAGTTATCGACATCGTACAAATTTTAGAGAACACAGACACGACGTAGCAGTTATAGAGCATGACGAACTTTCTCTGCCTGTTGGCTATGTTCAGGCTACCGTTCACATGTGCTCCGTATCGACAACATTTGCACAACGTACGCACAACCTGCGCTTTTTTGCAATTTTTCTCACAGCCACTTGCTCTGCAGACAACGCACCTAGCACGTACGGACACCGTGCATGTAAGTACGTTTTTCTTATAACAACGTGGTAGTCACAAAGACTTTGTATGTTATACACTCGCTTACTTACAACGCGCGCAACGTACGATGCAAGCAACCATTCACAGTCAGGAGTGTCGTATGCAAAAGGTACTTACACCGTGCAATCAACTTGCGTCCTCAATGTGTTTGTCATTTTTTAGAAAAAAATTGGAGAACGTGGCCTCTCAAAAAACGAACGAACATAAAAATGCAAGACAGTTTGTGACCATTGCTTTAGTCAGTCTAAAGGGGTGACAAGACACTTGTTTGTACAACATCCATTTATTTCAACCAATCGTCAATATGTTTATCATTCAAGACTTAACAAATTATGAAGAAACATTATTTCAGTTTCATCTCTCCTTGAAAATATTGTGAAAACATGAGTTTGACAACAATATTTGCAGACCTTATTGTCTGGAAAGCGCTGAACAAATGACATTTCTCATGTGTGAAATTAAATGCAGATTTGTCAATATTATTTGAGCGTAAATTGACACGAAAACAACAGAATCATTGCGTTTCTGGTCAATTGCATAATTGAGCAGTGTAGCTTGGGTACTTAACAGCACAATGACATTGACAATGGATTCCTTGATTTGTCTTAACTCTATAGTAATTGTTATATAAAAGAACTGCTGTGATTGGTTGATTTTGAGAGATGCCCACTTGAAAAGCCAATAACAAGATGGCTTTGAAAGGATTCATTCACATCAAGTTCTTTATCTCAGCTTATTTTTGCCCCTAAATCTGCGGTTGATTAGAAATGGGTATAAAAGGGAATGATTTTGACCAACAACAAGAAGGCTCTCTTAAAACGTTCTTGTACTTACTCAAGGACAAGCTACTGATAGATGACTACTGGTAACATCAATACTTTGTACTTTACCATCAATGGTCATTGTCTGGAAAGCTTTCTGAAAGCTTGCCAGACAATAGTGGAAATGATTTTGAGTGATTATTCCACCATTTAAAATCACCGGTGACTAATACCCTGGCAGCCAGGTTACAATGTGTTCACGACATCATACCGGGTCGAATTCATCGGACATCAACCGGACACTGGCCGGGGAGTGTCAATGAGCCGTAGAAATGCCAGAAGCATACAACAAGAATGTATACGAGTTAAAACCTTGTCACGACCGGTGACCGACCAGGAATCGCAAGCATTCACTGGTGTCATACCGATGTCACACCGGCATTGCAGTGCTGCAGCGTCCTTTAGGCTTATATGACCATAGCATGAAAGACGGGCTCACATTATGACAAATAGAGGGTAACGACAAGCGATGTTTAGCTGAGAATTGCAAGTTTGAATTTCCCGCCAGTCATCACATGTTCCTGTTACTTGACGCTAACTTCTTCTCAGGCTAAAGCTGTTAGTGAACACCAAGTGGAATTATGAATCAAGGATGCATAGTGCACTGTATATTCCTTGTATATTAAAGTTTGCAAATTGTAAAGTATTTCATCATTTGCTTCGTGATTGCTCAAGTATTCCTTCGTGGCTGAAATCCTTAATTTAAGAACTTAACTTTCAAACCAATGAAAACCAAAAGAATTTTCTCATTAATACCCTGTATTAACTCAAACTAGTTTCTAACATCTGACCCGTCACATTTTGAGAATAAAATTCATGAATTTATGTAGGTGCAAACAATCAAGATGTAAAATTTTAAGAAAAACATAATTTATTTATTATTTTAACTTGATAACAACATTTCAAATTATAAAATTCAATTCTCAATTTGCAAATGAAGTAATTACAAAACTTGAAAGAACATTCATAAAATTTGATACTTGAAAAGCACCATGGAATCAAGATTTATATAAAAAAAAATCTCTGATTTGCTTTGGGGCTAAAATTGTGGACTTGTAAATCAATATTATTTAATACCTGGGATTTTGATGTAAACAGATAATGTTAAAACCTGGGATTTTGATGCAAAAATGTGAATCTTTCCCTGAATCATGTCTGCTCATGTGAGGCAACCAAAGCGTTAATAATTCGGCTGGCGCCATACAAAATTATAGTGGATTGTGGCGTAAAAACTGTCGTTATTTCCCACTGGTTGATCTACTTTTCATGAACTACTTTCTTTTTGTCTTTTTCATCTATTCAGTGTTTATAACGACCTTGAACAAAGTCTTTCAAATATCATTCTTTGTATTCTTTGGATGGATAATGGCTCTTGATGACACACAAGTGATGACAACCAGACAAATGTGATGTGGAAATAAATTTGACCCGTCATTTTGAAAGGTACCTTAAAGCAATACTATAAAGTGTTAAAAATGAAGCATCCCCCACAACCATTTGAAGCGCATTGTTCCA
Organism: Ophiothrix spiculata; assembly: GCA_000969725.1. Classification (NCBI taxonomy): domain Eukaryota; kingdom Metazoa; phylum Echinodermata; class Ophiuroidea; order Amphilepidida; family Ophiotrichidae; genus Ophiothrix; species Ophiothrix spiculata. The sequence continues at coordinate 92,623 of JXSR01S075075.1, read as the reverse complement.
ATAGCAACAAAACAGTTTCAATTACCCCGTCGATATTGAGCTAATTATAATGACTGTGATTGGTTACACCTCTGCCGCGCCCCTATTATGATGTCATCATTACCGTATGCCGCGCCCCTATTATGATGTCATCATTACCGTACTCTAAATGTGCAATGCAAACCCATAGAAAAAACAATGATACATTTATTTTTACAAGATTAGGAAAACTTTCAGTCAATGCTTTATAAACTTAGTCAAATAATCATTTTGAGACGATGAAAAATATTATAAGCAGAAAAAATGTAAATTAACGTGATCGAATATGCTGAAAATAATGATTTTTAGAGGCGTTTGACTGGCGTTTTACACCATGCCCAAAATACCACAGATGTCTAGTAAAAAATGTACGACAATCCACTTTAATTTGCCATTTCTAGTCTTTTAATTCGGGATTTGATCTGCTTATAAGTTAGGTAATAGTCTGTAGATAACATTAATAACCAGCTAAATAGGTTGAAAACAAGAATGTAGGTCATATCGACCGATTTCCATGTCGACCGATACCATCTCGACCGATTTCCATCTCGACCGATTAACCATCTCGACCGATTTCCGCGTCGACCTATTGACATCTCGACCGAAGACCATCTCGACCGATTGACCATGTCGACCGTTTTTATTAATGGTGTTTTTCTTTTTTCCTTTTCACTTCTTTATATTTATATTTCAGTTAAAATATAATGTTCTTTTTCATTTCTATGTGTTCATTATATTTCAGTCAAAATAGGTACTATACACTAATCCTAGTTCTTTCTTTTCGGTTTACGTTCACGTTAAGCTATCGGGTGATCGGCGCGATGTGGTCAGGTACGTAATATCGCGGTTCAGGTTATCGCTGCGACAATTTAAGGCTAAGCTAACTATAAACTTTTTAAACATATTTTTTTCACAAGGGTACACAAAGAAAATTTGGTACTAGTCACGCTCCAAACGGGGTAGGTCTATCCAACATCTTGATTTTTTGTCCAAAATCATAGTAGGGTCTATGGAACTGTTTTTTGGGGTTTTTTTTCGGATTGAGGTCTCAGGAACTTCTTTTTTCGCATAAAAATACGACTATTTTGCTTGATTTTGAAAATAAGTAAATTTCTTCAATTTCTATAGGGTCTACTCAATATTCAAGAACATAATACCATTATCAAGCATTGAAAACAGCGTTTATTGCTTAGATTTAACTCTTCTCAAGTTCTTTCTCACTTTCCTTTTAACTAAATGATCGCACCGACCGGGCGGGATACAATAATTGTTTTCCGTGGTCAACACTTAGGGCCTAACTTTGGAAAAACGGAAAAACATATAGCGATCGGGATATCTATCTATCTAGGCCTAAGTTGGCAAGAGATTTACCGCCGTAAAACACAAAGTTCAGTAAGTTTCCGTGAGTGGTTGTAAATACCAATTGCCATGATTTTTGGCGATGTAGTTACCGTCCTGGAAGAAATCGAGGTCAATTCTAGTACCAAAAAAAAATACAAATTGTTTATATTTTTTAACAAACAATTTGTACTAGAATTGACTTAAGTATTCCAAATTTGCACATTCCGATCTAGAATTGTACTCGATTTTCTCCAGGGCTTATGCCGGGTGCGAAAGTAGTAATTGGCCTATTAAAAACGGATAATAAAAGCTTATAAAGAGGGGATACTTGTATTATATATGTATTTTAAAGTTGATATCTATTGAAAAGATGTATTTTTTTTATCGTTTTACACCACATTCTCATTATTTGTCCAGATAATATTTTTCTGTCCAGGAAAAGACACGTTTACGTTTTTTCGTAAATTTAGGGATTTTCCCGTTTTTCCGTGACACGGGTAAGGGTAAAGACATGTTTATACAAGGAAGTGTTCATAGTATTGACACTGTTGTTTAAAAATCAAACATCAATGTTCATTGTAAATACACACGAAATACGAATACATCTAAACATGTTGAGTGAAGGTAAAAATATGATTAATAAAGTATTTTCTTGCTAAACACAGTTTTTACAGTGAGAAATAACATCCCTTTTCAAAAGATATCGACTTTAAAACAACTTTGAAGTTGTTTTAAAAATAAGTTGATTTATCTCTTGTTAAAACACAATGCCATGCAGTTACATTTAACTTTTCCTTTTTACTAGGCTTGCGTTATTCCACGTATTTAGGCCTATTCTTACACATAAACAATTTCCCCATGTGAAATTACAACGCAGAAAATCGCGTGATTTTGACTTTTAAATTACGGAAAACTTGTCAGCCTATATAGGCTTATTCAAAAGAGTGTAAAAATTGCAACGCACTATATCGAACTTTTTGCCCTTCGCGCTTGTTTGATAAAAGAAAGACCACCAACTGACGCACTCGTGTTGTTTTTAATCATATTTTTATAAAGTTTGGAAAATTCCCTTTTAAGCTTGAAAATCCTGAAATCAAAATTACCTATCGTCAAAAAACTACTTTCCAAGTTTATCACCCCCCCCCAATTTTTTGTTTTTTAATAAATACTGTCAAAACGGCCGCACTGCACAACGTGTTCTAACAAATCATCAACACATAGGTCTATTATACAATACGAATTGTAGCGGAGCGGCGATAATATAACCATTGAATCCGGCTCAGAATAAAGAAGATAATGGCTATATTATATCGTTGAACTTATTGTGATGGAAATATAAACTTAAAAAATTGAAAAGGAAAAAAGAAAAGCACCATTAAATATGTAACAAAATCGGTCGAGATGGTTAATCGGTCGAGATGGTCATCGGTCGAGATGGTTATAGGTCGACACGGAAATCGGTCGAGATGGTAGATCGGTCGAGATGGACATCGGTCGACATGGTATCGGTCGACATGGAAATCGGTCGAAGTGACTGGACACCGAAAACAATGGTTTTTCTAATTCAAGCTGTAAAAGTCCTGTATACAACATAATTGTTGGTCATTTTTTTATGGGTTCTACCGTTGAGTGTTCAAGATGTGTTGGTGCTATATAATTGGCGTGACCTCGCCTATCTATAAACTGTTGAATAAGATCAATAGATATATTGGGATTTCAAATCGTCGTGCCCCTGTCACCCATGACTTTTGATTTTTTGGGCTTATTGGGTTTGTTTTTGGTAGATATGATTACCCTCCAAACGATTTGGCTTAAAGATGTTTACTTTTTCTATTATGGCCATTTGTTGAATTAAATTCATGATCCCGAATTTAATTCCACATGACAAATATGTGACCCATCATATCGAAAGGTACCTTAAGGGTCCCAAAATAAAAATTGATTTTTGGTCTCATCTGAAAGACTATGTTTTAAGCTTTAAAATGACACCTTGCTTTGGTTATTGGATGTGCGATTGCAAAGTTATATCCAAATTGGTAAAAGGCATAGGGCTGATTCAGAAAACTATAGTTCTGAAAAAATTGAGTTTAAAGTGTTTGTACTGGTAAAACTTGAATGGAGTAAGGATTTTTAACTCGGTTTTTAAAACATTTGTCTTATGTTTTGGATGTTGGAACCTGATTAATATGATAGAATACACTTCAAATGTAACTTTTTTGATGAAATTAGAAATTCGACCTTGGACGTGATTTTTGACTATGCTCAGCTTCAATGGCCTGTATCTTGCAATTTACTATGCCGACTTTAAGGTA
>JXSR01S075075.1:57512-73279 GCA_000969725.1 Ophiothrix spiculata | reverse complement strand
ACAATTCAATTGGTTTATAATGATTGATTAATGGAAAAGAAATTTGTGATAGCAAGATGAATTCTCAGTTGCGAAAATAAAAGCACACCCAGATTGGCAAAACTAAAGGGGATTCATGGTTTTTATCATTTCTTGTGTTGTTGTTATATGCCCGAATATTGTGATTAATATAATAATAATAATAAAATGGCGCTTTTTAAGCGCAGAAATGCCCAAGGGCCTCAAGGCACTTTACAAAAGATATACATAATAAACAAACATAAAAAGATTAAAAGCTGATAAACATGATAAAAATACATTAAATACAACAATTCAAAAGCCTTGAAACAGATAAAATACACCTTAAAAATAACCTTAACTGAAATAATTTTTCAACAGTTTACTCATCATAACTTTGTGAGCGTATGCTTGATGTTTGATAAATTTCAATTTGCCAAACTATTACAATTGAACCACGTTTCAACAGAGGGCAGTAATTGCACAATCACACTTAGTCTAGAGCCATTCTTAAGAATTTTTTTAAATGATCAAATTGTATATAGAAATTCAAAACTTGTTTTTTATACAACATTTATTATATCAGTGTTCTTAACCCTAACCCCCTACCCCACTTTTCCGTTCAGAAACTATCTCCTCGGAAATTTACAAATCAAAAATATCGGGTTTCCACCTGGGCTCGAACCGGGTACCTCCCGCATCCCAAACCCATTATCACTATGTCAAGCCACCGATCAGGCGCTGCCATGGCAGCGATTTCGTGATCATTACTAAATCCGGTCTATGACGTATCGGACTTAGTCGATTTGCCTAACTTTGCAGAATGGTATTTTTTGGTAGTTGGTAGGGTTAGGGTTAAAACAACAAAGTACAAAAGAAATTTACTTTAATATGCATCAAAGTTCATTATAGAGGCCCTGCATGTGATGTTTAATACTGTGAATTGGCGGATTGATCAAAGGCATTCAATAGAAGTGTGACCATTACCAAACACTTCATATTGTCCCATCAATAATAATGCATCATTATCAGTAGGTTAATTACAGTATCTGCTTCTGCTTCTGCTTCAGATACTTCGCAACACTCCAATTGGAGTCAAACGTGAAGCTCTCTGGTCCTAGAGAGAAATGATAATACTTTTGAAGGTATAGTCAACATGACCGGGAAAGTTTTCCCTACTCTTTTCGAATAGCCCATGACGTTCTTTTACATCCGACAGTGTGTCAGGAACACTTCAGATGGGACCAACGGCTTTACGTGCCTTCCGAAGCACGAAGCAAGTAAGGTAAAGTTTCTTGCTTAAAGGTTACATGCAAAGAAGGTGAACACTGAGCAGTAATGAACCAATTAACACTAATATAGGACGAATACACAACAATTCCTGCATTGTTTTGCTTCCCAATAAAAATAAAAGCATTTTTAGAATACACAACACAAATCTATATCACTTTGAGTCCATGAATTATGACATGTATAAAGGTTACCTGACCTGTGCAACCAACTTCTGCAGTGCATAGAAGTGTATACAGTTTAAGCAGTATTTTTGTGTGTTGAAATTTTTCACTAACCTGTTATTGACTGGTATTAAGTTAATTATATTCCAAATGATGCTTTACAATAATGTATGAATCTCAAATGATATTAAAAGTAAACTTTAAAAAACTATTTTCAAATTAAACACCGTTTCTAGTCAAAAGTCAAAAAATATTTCAATATATAATATCAAAACCCCATTGGTTTGCATTGTGACTGGCAACACTGCATAATTCTTGGGTAACCTTTATTCTTGTCATTTTGGGTGTTGCTTGGATCATTAGTTTTTGTGAAATGGTCATTGAGTAATAGTTATTTTATCTTATTTTGCTGTTGCTTTGGTGAAAATTGATTACTTTTGTGTTTAATTTGTTTGATACAGCTAAATTCTAGACTTTGGTGTCAAATATGCCCAGCCTTTGCATGTAACCTTTAAGGAAACAAGGAGACGTGCAGGAACCGGGGCTTGGCCCCACGACAGATGTATTTCATGCGATTACGAGTCCAACGCTCTAACCATTTGGCCACGCTCCCCTCTTGTTGAATGGACTGCGATACGCCATGTTTACGGGAAAGGTCGTCAGTCCAAATCCTTTGTTTGGTATCAATCGATAAAAGCATGCAAATATCATAAATATAACTCAAAACCCTCATCTGCAAAATATTCTGATTTAAAAAAGAAACCCAAACCTATTCCTGAAATTTTAAAGCACTTATATCCGGAGATTTTCTATAGAGCGGGTGCCATTTTGGCATCCCCTTGTCGCCACGGCTCATCACCAATTTACAGGAAGGTGTCACTCTGAAAAAAAAGGGGGTTGGAAAGTTGTTGAATATTCATACCTTTAAATCATCGATTTGCAACTGTTTCTGAATATGATATTCATTAAAGCAGCAAAATCGATTACAAACGCAGCGGCAGGTCGACACCCACTAAAATACAGGTGCCGCTCTTTTAAAAATAGTCGGGACCCCTTGCTAACATTACAAAAGTATAAAAATCGAAATCCTTTGATCTTACTAGGATGTACATAAACAGCACTAAAATAACCCAGCTAGCACCTTGCACAGTTTTATCAAGAAATGATGTTGCACTGTTGTTTGATCACCATTTAAAGTATAGCATAGCCATTTATAGCAAAGGCATATTATTGGTGGCACTATCACCTTACAGTCTTATCAATACATGATGTTGCACCGCTGTTTGATCACCATTTGTGATGGCTCACCCTGAAAGGGGGACTTTGCAGATGATATCAATTTTGATTTTATCATTTCATCTATTACAGCATTTTTTAAGCTTTAAAATGACACCTTACTTGTTGAAATTGATCAGACAATCAAATCAAACAGAAAATCTGCTGGAAATTCTTATTATTTTTTTATAATTTTTTTGCTGCCTATTTTCATCAGTTTCTCAAAAAGTGTTCTGTCACAAAGTCCCCCATTTCGGGGTGAGTCATCATGTTGCCAACCAGCGATCAAATTTGATGGATTAGCAGCTCTAAATGTCAATTAAATTCCAACAACTGAAATGCAATTGTCCTAAATGTGCAATGCATTATTTGCAGAATGACAAGATGGGAAGCTCATTGCCGAGAAATCCTGCTGACGTGTTGGAACATCAAACAAATATCGCATGATGTTTTGAGTATTTTATCAGTTTATTCTACTTTTTCTTTATTTCTCCTCTGCGAAAAATGTCTTGACCCTGGGCCATAATGCCTTTCCTCTTCCCAAACCTAATGATGTTTTCCATATAAATTGCTGTGAGCAGCCACAGGAAATCAAGCCTTGCCTGAATCCGGCAGTGTGCATACACAAATTTTGCATTGTAAAATGCTTTGCAAATTGCAATGCATATTTTGGTTTTAAAGAGCAAAAATCTGCTATGTACAGTTTCAAAACTGCAAGACAAAAAAACACTACACACAAAAAAAATTGACTGAATTTGATCCCTGTTTGCAACTGCATCCAACCAGAATTGATTTTTCATAATTGTTTTATTTTTCGCAAATCTCTATAAGATTACATGTGATTTCACAAATATACCTTTAAAATTCTCAATATACACTAATTATAAAATTATTGAAATGTCAAATCTGTTGGGAGTTGGCTGATCAACTCCACTCAGGAATACTTTTCATGACATTTTACTAGCAAGGTTTAAAATAATCGTGAAAAAGATCACATGTTATTGACATGCGCATTGGCACACATTTCTGGAACAGATTTTACCATTATATATACTTAGTTTAGAGATATTACCATGGGAATTGATTTAAAATTAATCGATACGTTTTTCTTTGATTTTTCTCCATAGTTTGTTTCGAATTTGCATTTATAAAAGTATATTCAAATTTCGATGGTGTTTGCCTCATGTATGATTTTTTTTGCACATCAATTGTCATTTGGTCTCTCATGGCCAAGTGATTAGAGCGCTGCTAGAATCAAAATCTTATGATGGAAAGCTGGCATGGGTCTGAACCCGACATTTCTCTCTAAAAATTAATAGATTATTTTTTTTTAAATTGTTTCGAAAACATTCAAATCATAACATCCTCAGCCAACAATTTAAAAAAATGTTTGAAATAGTAAAAAAAGAGCACAAATGCCTATCCCCCTCCCTTGCATCTAACAGCTCTTGTTGTATACTGCCATCTTCTGTTGTTATTACACTGCTTCATTTTACAAAGGCATTTTGGCAACTTGAAATCTAGTCAGAGGGCGTTCGGCTGGATTTACACAAATATGCTTGAGACTTGTTAGTTTGTCTCTTCATTGTTTTAACCTCTTCATTTAGCTCTGCGATGAGATCCTCCAAGACACATGTGTTTTGGAATATTTCTTTGTTTATAACTAAAAAGAAAATTGTTGTAATATTAACTCTTTAAATCCAATGGAACGCTTGAGCATTTCAAAAGGAGCTTACGAGAGAACGTTCAGGCGTTCAAATTCGTATTGAGTACATATTAATTCAGTATGGGCTATATACACTTATATGGAAATTCAGGACTGAAAGGGTTAACATTTTACAAGCATTTCAGATCAGGGATGCATTATAATTTTTGCACATTGCTCCAACTGCTATAGTTTTTGCACATGATCATTTTTCTTTGTGTAACCATTTTGATACAAATTCACTAGTTGTTGATTGAAAGTTCTGTAAAGAAAACATACCATTCTGAGATTTCTTGTTTGTTGTCAGAAAATGTCTGAAAGTTTCATTAATGTTGGAATCATTTGCTTCATACAATATTATGAATATTAGCCTTTCTGCAGTGTGTCAAATAGCTAAAACCCCAGAGCTTCCGGGGGCTTAGCCCCCCTTGACCCCACCAGGGGCCCTAAGGCAGGTCCCTGGACCCCACCCGTTATTCGCTCCGCTCGCATGGTCAATACAATTCTGTCGGTTCGTCTTTATAGTGGTCCCCCACTTTCAACATGTATTCCACCTCTGTTTTGTATTTCTACATCATTACCAAAAAACTTGCCATTACAAAACAATTTTTTATATCTTACTTCAGGAAAATTATCTCAAGTATTTAGCCACAGCAAATTTCCCTGCTGATAGCTGGATCTAATGACTGTAACAACACATGCTTGAAAATAAATGAGTTAAACAAGAAAGTGTCAAGAGTTTGTCTAGATCTGTGCTTCATGTTCTTATCCAACATAACCAGAAGGCATACAAAACTCAGCAAGGATATAACAAGACATAGGGGTACAAAGCTGGAGTGTATATGCCCCATGACCAATGTGAACCCCGGTCTCTTTGTTATTTTATCCACAGCTGTCCACACATAAATTGTATCTTTTCCAAATCTCCCATCTCACCTAACATATAAGTTGTGTTCATTGATTCAAAGCCTGCAGCTCAGCCGGGTTAACTAGCCAACATTTTCACGTAATTCAAGATGATGCCCAACTTACTGTTTTTTCTACCTAGATTTATTTTTTCTCCTTATCCTACTGTCTGTTTCTTTGCTATCACTGTGCAGAGGAAGTATTAAGGGGTTTTTATTACAGGATTTTATTAATAGTGCTTTGTCTTCAGGTAGAGGGGTATAACCGGGAGGTTAATTCTAATAAATAGGTAGTTATCCGATAAAGTTAGGTGGGCTATATTAAGTATTGGGTTGAATATTATATTGCCCAAAATGTTTAAATTAAATCATATGTGTAGCCTATTGAACGTAAAAATAATCTTTGTACATATTCATTGTGAGATTTATGATTATTAATCATACTAATGAATGTATATATTTGAACTTGGATTGACTTTGATGAATATAAAGTTGATAAAAAGCTTTAAATTACTGATATTGAGAGTACCCGACAGGCACATAAAATTAACATATAATATTGTAAAACAATCAATTGTAACTTATCCAGAATCTATCTCTGCACCTGTAGCAAGCTCAGACATACTGTGAAAAAGTCACCTAATCCGACTTGATCTTACTTTGAAATCCAGACAATGCTCACTAATATGGTAATGAACATATTCATCTGATCTCATCACTCGGAGCACCTTATCTCAAATTGCGTGTTAAATTGAGGCAATTCTTCTTATACCTTTTACCTTAAGTGGTTAGTTTTCTATAGTAAAAATACATATAGACATTTTTTGCATCTTTTAAGAAAATTGTTTTGCTTTGGTGATAGATGATATAGCACCTGGTGAGGTAGTGCCAACAGTTATTCTTTAATTCCTCTTTCAAGGAGAACATTTTTCTCTTTTTAAAGATAATTTTGCAAGTTGGATAGGCAACCGTTTTTTAATATATTTACATGCATTTGTTTGTAAATGATTTTTAATTAATTGTTTTTTATCCTCATTTGTGAAATGCCTATTTTACCCTTTTCCACAATAATTCTGAATTGAAAAGGAAATCATCTATGCAACAGGGCTTCAAGAAATATTGTAGGCAAAATTGAGTTATATGTTTAAACAGTAACTTAGTAATTAATAAATGTTCACTCTTTCTGTATTTATAAAAGTATGTATTCCCCCAAAACTAAGTAAGCTACGTAGTGAATTTTGCTGAAAATGATGAAACTCTAGCCAATGAGCGATGCAAGGAATTCTTTGTAAATTTATACAATATTTATATATTCTTTGGGTAACATTTTCATAAAGATTTACTAATATAATGTCATATTCTTAAAGGCATCCTCAGAGGCACTTAGAATTATATACTACTTTAGATACTTGGAACCAAACAAGAAACATTGTAACATTCCACCAGCACCTGTCTTCATCTGAGATTATGATGTGTAAAAAGTCACCAAAGTTGACATGATCTTACTAAAAAACACAGGCATACATTACAAGAAAGCAATGATCACTGAATTACTCCAAGCAATTCCTCAAACTGTTTTTTGAAATTTAGGCTAGTGAAAATGAATGCTATTATTTTGATGACTGGAGGTTGTAATTTGTATTATTCAAAATTGACAATGTAGATAGGAGCATTTTTACAGTTATCAGAAGAGAATAATTTGCTAGGGGTGATCATAGGTATAACACCTGCCATCTTGTCTTTGTAATGCATTCTTTGATTCCAATGTACATAGCGCACTATATCAGCATTTTAGAGTATATGTTAGTTAGATTCTTAATATAAAAACAGTATAAATTTGTTATCTAAGCATGAAAACTACAGCAAAAATACTGAATACTATCAATGAACTGAATTATCTGTCAGAATTAGCCCAGAACTGTCGTGGCTGGATGAAGCTTATGATCGCATGCAGGCAGATGATGATGATGATGACAACAACAGAAAAGTGTGGTTCACTTTTTTTTAAGTGGTTGAAAGAAATTGCACCTCAGTATCTTTCAACTATTTGTACTTTTACACATTCAACTCATAATCAAAATACAAGGAGTAACTTATTTAATATTCTTATTGTACCATCTTGAAACATAGTTGCTGGTAGGAGAACTTACCATTATAGAGCTGCTTCCCTATGGAACGAACTCCCGGCAGACACATGTTCCAACTTTTTGAATATGAGTTTGAATGAATTAAAAATGTTGTTTCTTTGTTAGTTATATTCATTGTCTATACAATATTTCTTCAATACGTCTTAATTTCAATGTCCAAAATTATGTATTATTGTAAATATTATCTTTGTGAGTAAATATTTTATCTGGACCTCTTGGGAGACCAATATATTTGTACTGAAAGAGTATGCCAGAATAAAGATAGAATAAACTAAACTAAACTAAACTTCTGAGATCATTTTACTTAACCACATATGTATAATAAGCTCAATTATAAGCTTATATAAGAAAATACTTGAATACTTTGAAGTTGAATGTTTTTAAAAATTTTTGTTTGGGAGTGTTAATAAGATGGGAAACATCTGTTTGAGATGGTAAATATGTCAAATGTTCTTCCTGCAGCCTTGAAGTTGCAATTGATGAACATCATCACCATCTACCACCCCCCCCCCCCACCCCTTTTCTCACTCATACAATGTTATGTTATGAATATTCTATTTCCTATTCGGCAGGAAGAAATTCTATTCCGATTATAACCATTGAAGTAATTGACGCAGCTTGTATTGTAACATCTCTGATTTTATAGTCACCTGTCTACAGCTCAGACATAATGCATAAAAGTCACCTTATCTAACATGATCTTTCCAAGAAATCTAGCTTGGGAAACATTGGAATATGTGACCGTCCAGCCCATATGAGCCCTAAATGCAGCGAACTTCATTTTGCACTACAGGTGAAAATACATGTCAAGGTCGTGATTTGCCATAATTGATTTTTGACAAAATCAAAATCCTTGTGCTTACTTCAAAACACAAGCAAAGTTTCATTTCAAGAAAATGAAAGAAATATGAAATATGTCTGCATATATTAAAGACAATCAACAGAAAATATAGGGCTCACTGATCTTTAAACACATTTATCTGAGATACACATTTTACTTCCTGACAACCTTTGATGGACCATAACTTGATTTCTGGGAATTGATTGAAGTTCATTGTGGTGTTATTTTAATCCTTATAACTTGATCTTTAAGTTGTAAATATTTGAAAAAGTGAAAATGACAAGAAGCTGTATTTACGGCTGTTTTGGGATGGCCGGTCACATATAGTAATGAACATGTCCTCAAGTTACAGTTCTTCACAGCAATAATTGAGGCAAGTTAAGATAATCTGTTTCACCTTTTTGTATTTTTGTTATTTTACTCGTATACTATGTAAATACGAGTATTGGAGGATATAAGTTTATCAGTAAGGGAAATATTAAAATGTTGAATTGCCCTGTATTAAGACAGAGCAGTTCATCAGAACAATTCTGCAAATGCCACCAGTTTGATACATTTGCTTGACATAGTATTTTGAATACAAAAACAAATTTTAATTATTTACAAAAATCAAAAAGTGAAAAAAATTGTATTAAGTTTCTAATTTTATATAAACTAAAGATTCTTTTTATTTAAATCTGCAATATATTTGTTTCAATTATGTTCAAGCCAGGTAATACATATTCGGAACTTTTTTTATTATTATTGATTAAACATTTTAGGCTTGAAAATTGAGAATAACAATAAACAATTTATTGGTAAATTAAAATTTTCATAAACTTTATATTAATCAAAGTCAAATCTAAGTTCAAGAGACAGTTAACTGTGTATTCAACCTCTCTTTGGATATTTACATCATCACCCAGAAAAACTGCCATAACAAAATAACACATGAAGGTCCTAAAGAACACATCTCATATAAGTATTTAGCCACAGCAAAATTTCTCTACTGATAGCTGGATCCAACTACTGTAACAACACATGCTTGTAGATAAATGAGTTAGAACAAGAAAATGTCAAGAGCTTGTCTAGATCTGTGCTCCGTGTTCTTATCCAACATAACCAGAAGGCATACAAAACACAGTAAGGATATAACAAGACATAGGGTACAAAGCTGGAGTGTATATGCCCCATGACCAATGTGAACTCCAGCCTCTTTGTTATTTTATCCGCAGCTGTCCACACATAAATTGTATCTTTTCCAAATCCCTCATCTCACCTAACATCTAGGATGTGTTCATTGATTCAAAGCCTGCAGCTCAGCCGGGTTAACTAGCCAACATTTTCACGTAATTCAAGAACGATGCCAAAGTTGTTTACTTTTTCCTTTCGTCTGCCTTAAAGAATTTTTCTTCTTATATCTGACTCGCTGTTTCTTTTCTATTTCATCTGCTATGCAGAAGAAGTATTAAGGAGAGATAGGAGTAATTAACAGCGGTTTTGTCTTTAGGTAGATGGTTATAACCTGGGGTTAAGAAGTTATTTGATAGTGTTTGTTTTATTTCAAGGAGCTAGGTAGGCTTGTATTAAGTATTGAGTTAATTTTTACTTTGAAAATGTCATGAAAACAATGTCTTGAGACAGGAGTTATTACCACGGGATAATTCTAATAGATGGAGAGTTATTTGGTATCATGTATTTTATTTAAATGGGCTAGGTGGATAATGTTATGTATTGCGTTGATTTTTATTTTGAAAATTATAGGAAAAAACAACGTTTTAAGCTCTCAGTTTTAACCCAAGAATTGAGTTCATTTTTATTCTGAAAATTTTATTAAATTTTTTGAGTTATAACTAGAATTGGGGTTGGAGAGGGTTAAGTTTTAATATATGGACAAGGATGTATCTTATAGAATATTCCAATAATTGGCATATTTGTGGGTGAATCCAAAAATCGGAACTTAAAGCGAAGCCCAGACTGGTGACGCCGTTTCATCTTGGCTAATCAGTTGCACACGGAAAAATCGTGACCTTGTTATGTAAAAGAATAATAAGTATGACGAGCCCAAGTGGATCGAATTAACTAAACGCTTGTTGACTTCAGGCCCATGTGGAATCATTTAAAAGTGAGTACCTGTGTAAAATTAATCCTAGTCCCCCTGAAAATAATATTATATTAGACAATACTATAAATGGTGCGTAAAACGGAGTCATTTCTGACCCAAGGAACGTATGTGTGTTATGCCTTTATATACGAAGAGAGGACAATGGGAAAATAATGCTTAGCTATTTTATTATAAATATTAGAGAAAAGTGCTCTATGTTGTATAAATTCTTGATAATTTAAAGAAAGACATCATTTAAGAAAGGCAAAACAAGTTTGTGACAAAATACACTTAAAAACGCTTTAAATAGTCACATGTCTTAATTTTAAGCTGTATTTACTCTAAACCATTTCTTATAGTATTTTTTTAAGATGTTACAAATGTTTTCCCAGTTATAAGGATTAAAATGACACCACACTGAACTTCACTGGGTTCCCAGAAATCAAATTATGGTCAAATGCATTTAAATATCAGTTAGCCCTATATTTTCTGTTGATTGTCTTCAAGACAGACACATTTCATATTTCTGATCATTTTCTTGAAATGAAACTTTGCTTGTGGTTTGAAGTAAGCACAAGGATTGTGAATCTGTCAAAAAAGCGATGTTGGCAAATTACGAACTTGACATGTATTTTCACCTGTAGCGCAAAATGAAGTTCGCTGCATTTACGGCTCATATGGGCTGGACGGTCACATATTCCAATGTTTCCCAAGCTAGATTTCTTGGTAAGATCATGTTAGGTTAGGTGACTTTTATACATTATGTCTGAGCTGCAGACAGGTAACTATAAAAAGAGAGATGTTACAACACAAGCTGCGTCAATTGTTTTAAAGTCGGAATAGAATTTCTTCCTGCCGAATAGGAAATGAAATATTTATAACATAACATTGCATGAGCGAGAAAGGGGTGTAGATGATAATGATGTTCATCAATTGCAACTTCAAGACTGCAGAAATCATAAGACATATTGTACCATCTCCAACAGATGTTTTCTATCTTATTAACACTCCCTAAGATTTCCAAACAAAACATTCAACTTCAAAGTACTTTCTTATATATTTAAGCTTATTATACTTGTGTGGATTCTGAATAATGCAAATTACAACCTGCAGTCACCAAAACAACAGCATTCATTTTCAATTGCCTCAATTTCCCTAACAATTTGAGGAATTGCTTGGAGTGATTCAATGTAATAAAGAGATCATCACTTTATTGTAATGTCTATTGTAATGTTTCTTTCTTAGTAAGCTCATGTCAAATTTGGTGACTTTCTAAATACAGCAGCCTGAGATTGAGCCGGTAAGATGCTTCTTAATTGTTTGATTCCAAGAAGTAGTATATAATTTTAAGCAGTCAGCACTTAGATCCTATGCAAATGAGCTTTTAATGAGCAATTTATTTTTAAGTTCTGGCGATCGATATTGAAGAACTTGGTCGTGATATTTTTTTTCTTGACGTGACCTGTCAGATAGTTCGGACTTCGAACCCCTGTAATCACAAGGGGGTTAAAGCAAATAAAAAAATGGAGATATGGATGTAAATATTTGGAGTTTTTCCAATAAAACATGCTTTTATCTGATTGATAGGAATACAAAAATCATCATTTTATTACATTTTAAACAAAGGTGCTAATTTTAAGCATTTAAAATCATGAGGTCACATTTACTTACCTGCCGATTGTTTTAACGAACTAAATTTCTATTGGCTAGCAAAATATGTTATATAACCTATCGAACCTCATATCTATGAAATTTGAAAAATATATCTTTGCTGTAAGACTTGTAAAGTTGGTAAATAAAACCAAGAAAAAATGCCGTTCAATTAGATGTACGAAAGGGACAAGATATCGGTCATTATAATTACCCGTTGAATACCCTGATAAACAGCCAGCATCATCGTACGACAAAAACAACCTTTCAGATCAATCATGTCAATGGATCTGTATGACGTAATTTACCAGCGCTGTCATGCGGATTTATACACTCGTGACCTTTCGCATCCCATAGCAAAAAGTAATGGTAGCAGATGATAATCGGATGGTTATCGGATGGTTATCTGCTAACTATTTAGCAATTTTAAAAAAGTTGTCGGGAAACACCGGCTAGCCAATAACTTGCCGATAACAATATGACCAGTAAGCGGCAAGTTATCGGTTAGCCGGTGCCTTCCAGATCACTGGCACATATTTATCAGGAAGTTTTCAAGAAACTTAGTCTCTGAAAAACAGTTATCGGGAAGTGATCGGGAAACTTAATATTTGAAAACAGTTATCGGGAGGTAATCGACAAACTTAGTCTCTGAAAAAGAGTTATCGGGAAGTTATCGGGAAACTTAAACTTTTCAAAAATAGTCACCGGGAAGCTATCAGCAAGTGATCAGGTATGCTGACCCGGCCTTGACACAGTCGTAACTGCCATTCTTTCACTTTCAAATACTGTAGCTGTGGACATCAGTTGAATTGGAAGTCTGTGTATGAATATACGGAACTATATAGCTGTTTTAGCATTTAATTTGTGCTTTTTTGTGTATCTGTGTGAACACCTTGCTGTATACTGGTATGTATAGTTTTGTACAGAGAAGCTCAGTGAGAACTTGCAGACTGGCAGTATTTATAAAACACAAGTTGAATTTTGTTAAGCTTATATTATAAGTGGCTTATGTTTCATGTTCTCTCAAAACCGGGCTCAAAACTCTATTATTTGGTACAAAGGCTAATTACACTGGTCTACAAATTTTCAAAAATTTCGAGTATCTGAGATGAAACATACCTTCCTTTCTCAATTTTGGGCTGCTGAACACGAATATGACCATTAAAAAATCTGATTAGCTCTAGTTTTTAAGAATTTTGCGATTCAATATTTTACATGGCAACGTATAGGAGCAATACACATTGTGGTAGATCTACATGCATTTTACGTATATACAGTTACACAGATTATGAAGGTTCTACTGATGCTTCTTTGGTTGTTTCTTATACTTAATATCTGGGCCATCTCTTTTTAGGAACAACAGAAATCTCACAATAATGATGTGCTCTATTTATCTTGACGTTTCTCTATGGCTTAGATCGAAACGTTCACCTTGTTGTTATCACTGACTGCACCACAGTTGACAGGAAATAAATCGATGTGATTGAAATGGATTTTTAAGGACATGATTGCAGCCCAACTTTCAATAGCATAGTAGCATGTCTTCCACAAATTGTTTGTAAATGCCAGCTTCATTATTTCCAAGGAAATTGTTAACAACTTTGGAGTCCTCTTTTGCTTCCTATGATGCAATCAAATGCTTCATCTAAAAGTTCTTGGATTTGAGGAACAACAAATACACCCTCTATTGCTTTATTCAGCTTTAGGAATTAAGTACCAAGGCTCCATGGAATGCTGATCCATGGCCTTAACAAAGTTCTTCATTCTTTATGAGTTCCATTTTTAGTAAAACCTTGTTTTGGTCTACAAGTGAAAGACATTGCACATATTGAGTTCCAGATTCAAGCTGTTGCTGTTAGGCCAGTCTCATTGATTGTCATTGGTGGGAAGATCTTGCTCAACCGTCCCATTCACAAATAATACAATAATACTATGTATAACCTCATTGAGAACAAGCAAGATAGTAATGATTTTGAGGTCAACGCAAATCTGTCATTGTATTGGCATACTTAATCCATTCTAAAAAGTTGCTTTACATTGTCAAGTTTATTTCATATAAAAGTACTCACTGAGACTCAATATTAATCAATCAGTAACATCAATAAAACACCTCCACTCATTATGACTTGCTGGCTTCATCAGTCCGGGCAATGCTCCAGATCTGAAGCCGCTTCAAATCTGGCGTAACGGCACCAGATCTGAAGCCATATATCCCATAATGCATCACAACAAGCAATGCCAACCGTTTACAATTCAAATTTCAGACTGATTTTTACTGTAAAATATGATAGAAATTTATAGTTTTTTGATAATTTATGGTTTATTTGTGACTTATTATATATTCATGTACAAGATTGAGTAAAACTACATTAATTTTCATTAATTACGTAAGTTAATTAACTAATTTGTTTACTTAATCGTATTAACCTCAGTTAGTAGAATTTTTTACTCGCATGGAACTTTTAGCCAATATGATATACTTGATGAAAATATAAGAATTTGTTTATCCAGACCTAAAATAAACTGTCAATAAACAAAAAACTACAAAATTACTCCAGATCTGGAGCATAGTCTGAAGCCGGATTCAGATCTGGAGTATTGCCCGTACTGTTCATTTAAACCATCAACATCAACTGTCTCAGATTTTTCCAGTCACAATTTATAACAACATCATGACAGGATACCAAATCACCTATCATCTTCTTCAGACTCAAAATAGTAGTGGTTTAAACAAGTTCTGTAATCAGATTATTATCCTACTTCATTTACAATACTTTCAATGGACATGAGCAGATAAAATAACATTAAAAGTAAGGTTTCTGTACTCAACATTGTGCTACTCCCTTTATTGCCTATTAGCTTCTATTGTGGTACACAGTATACCACTGGGGTTGTGTATCTTTAAAACAAGAGCTAACTAGCATTTTTAAGCATCATTTTTGGTTTCAGTGACCCAAAATTAGTCAAGATTGACTACTTTCATTTAAGATACTTGTTGGCTGTAGACCAGTGTTATAAATGTACTGTACATGTATTCAAGATGGGGCTAGCACAAATATGTGTGGAACTTTAATAACTAGAACACAGATGGTAGCTGCATGTGCATAGAAACTGTTGATATACCGGCCAGAGCATGGCCGAGAGGTTAGAGCACGGGTCTCGTAATACAGAGGTTGTGGGTTCGAGCCTTGAGTGTGGCTGTTTTCGTCTCCTTGTTTCCTTGGGCAAGAAACTTTACTTGCTCTGTGGTTCGGAAGTCACGTTATGCCGTTGGTCCCCTGTACGAATTGAGCTCCTTCATGTGTATATGCATGTCATGGCAATTCAAGTATACTGTAAATTGATTCATTCAAAGTCAAAGTCAAAGTATTTTATTTTCCATCATTAAAAACATATACATTACAAGTGTCAATAACAAAAAGATGGAGGAGATACAACAAATGGCAAGAGCCTGAAAGTGATGTACCCCCTTTAACAGAATACAAACATAAAGAATAGGCAATGAAAACATCAAAATTATACCCACTGAAACACTTCACACCTTATCCCACACACACATACACACACCCCCACCAAACACATCCCACACACCAAACACGCCACCTCACATCTTATGAGTGATAAAAGCATGTTCAAATAAATTTGAACACCAATAAATTGAACATTATCAGAATAACAGCAACAAAATGTATACTAGTAAGAGAATTCAT
>JXSR01S075072.1:8301-19929 GCA_000969725.1 Ophiothrix spiculata | reverse complement strand
AGTTACTGACCTTCGAAAAAATTTGACTTGTCATGTTTGGTGTTTTTTTTTTGTTCATTGTGTATTTTTCTGTTCATTTTTCATTGGATTGTAAGTAAATTAAATTATTAATAAGTTTTGAAGAAGCGCTTACTGGTTAAAGAGGGACCAAGTGGATCAGCTGGCACACATCTCCTTTTGGTAATTTGACTGTAAATGCGGCTATGAAGTTTGTGAACGTTGCAGTCAACTCAAGTAATCTAGCGCGCGACCATAACAAAGAGCGGGGTCACTTCGCACTCATGGCGCAATCCCCTAACTTAACTAAATTTTTAGAGTATAAATAGTCCTGTTTCCTATCTGTACTTTCTTCAATGTATGGTTTTAGTCATTAAATCTTGTTTCCAATGAATTGCAAGTTATTTCTACAATAGTTGCTTATTAAACCGTGAAAGAACTGATGTTAATTCTTATTAACTCTTAATGATTTGTTGCAGAAATCAAAATGGGGTAGCTTAAAAAATATTGCAATTATTTGTTCACAGTATGATTATGACAAACTGAAAGAGCTTCTAAATGCACGTCAGAAGAAAGAAGAAGAAGCACGGAAGAAAAAAGAAGAAGAGGAAAGGATACAAAAGGAAAAGGAAGAAAAAGAGAAGGCAGAAAACGAGGAAAGAGAGAAGGCAGAAAACGAGGAAAAAGAGAAGGCAGAAAACAAGGAAAGTGAGAAGGCAGAAAACGAGGAAGGTGACAGCACTCAGAAGGCAGATGAAGACAAGAAAGAAGATGAGGTAGTCAAGTATACCAAGGAAGAAACGCCATCAAAGGAGGAAGTAATACCACCAAAGGAGGAAGTGATACCGGTGGTAGATAACAAGGAAGAGGAGGAGGAGAAAAAGGAAGAGAAGCAGGATCTAGAGAAAGATGCTTCACAAGGTTTGTTGCAGTAAAGTATAAGCAACGCAATAATTTATTGGACAGTGGAAACAGAAATTCAGAGTACAGGGCCCCATTATTTTAAAATACAACTTCATCATGGATTTTTGTTTAAAATGGCCAATAAAATTTTATTTTGCCTATAGTCATATCATTTTTCTACAATATTTTTGCTTTCTACAGAATAAAATATGTTGGTTGCTCTAGCAAAATGAGTGGAAAATCTTGAATGAAGATTTTGAATAAATAGCTTCTGAAATAAAGATATGGTGAAAATATAAAGGTCAAATTTTATTTCATAGCATAAATGCATGAATAAAATGCAGTCATGCATAAGTGTTAACTATACTTGAGTTTCGAAGGTCATTTATGCTGGGAAGTGTGCATAATCACAGTTAATTGATCACATTTTGATATCATACACTATAGTAATCAGTAACTTTGAAATGGATTTGTGCTCATTTTTATTGGCAGATATTCATTGGAATGCCTTCTATTTTGATCTCTTAATGGAGAATGGAGACAGATAGTGTGACATTAATGTCATTCGAAACCTGAGATTATAGAGAATTTAAATATACCATAAACTCACTATTGAAATTCGCAACTTTCCACTCATTTTGCCAGAGCACCCATCATTTTATTCAAAGTTGGTGTCTGGAAATACTTTTAGTTATTTGGTAAAGTGAGGTATCATATGGGACATTTCTTGGCGCAAAGTAGCACATCCAGCTAAGTGTATCTTGAGCCTGGATATGACATTGAGCTGGCGATAATTTCCCATATCATATATACTTAACCAGATAACAAATTTACCATACTACTTAGTTGATCTTCATTATCAAACTATACATTTATTTTGTTTTCTGCATTTTTTAAAGCTTTATTTCTCAAAAATGAACCAAATAAGCCTCTTGATAAATGTTTTACTTTACATAATATTGTGTATCCCTATAAATTGACAATGCGAGAACCTGCACGTGAGTTGAAAGGCAACATATTTACTATAGGATGTGAACAACTAAATTGCTCAGTTAAAGTGGTCATGCTAATTGAAAGTAATTCCCATCTTGTCTTGAAACTTAAATCTCTCTTGTTTTTCCTCTTTTTTGTGTGCAACATAGTTGAAGAAAATGCCAGCAAGTTACTGGCTCGTATGTGCAAGTTCATCTATTCCAACGACACTACTGATCTGTACCGTACTAGAGCCATCCTGATGCATACCTACCACCACGCCCTGCATGATCGCTGGTACGAGGCTCGCGACTTGATGCTCATGTCGCATTTACAACAAAATATTCAATATTCTGATATTCCCACTCAGGTAAGTGAAAAGAAATTCTATTTCAAAGACACCAAATTATATGTTTGGAAATCTGCATGTCAGAAATGGTAGTTCCCACTGTGTTCGAACCATAGATTTAGAGCGGAGATCATGGACTCGCCGCCATTTTTACTACCATAAAGACAAAATTGGGGAATTGGTTCTTTTTGCCAATGATTCATTGCATCTTGTCGTGTGCGTACTATGAAAAAAACGCACACACGCTTTGCCTGCAAGGTGGCATGTCATTAAAGTAAATTATTTTTTGCACAGTATGTCTCTACGTGCAACTGAATCTCTGCACTCAGAGTTGATATTGGCAGGAACCGAGTATACCCAAATACCCCCAATTTGAGTTCCATGACTGATGACACCATTACACTGGCAGGTATTTGAAGTCAAGGATCTCCCCTCTAAATGTACGATTCAAACCCAAGATAGAACAGTACACTTTGTGATGATATTTCTACCATCACACTCAGACTTGGTTAATTTGTATACTGTCTCATTGAGAGTTTCATTGTAAATCTATGAAACAGCAATAAACTAATTATTATCTAGAACTAGGGGAGCGGGTTGGCGCAGCGGCAGTTCCCTCGCCTTGCACCAATGAGGTCCCGGGTTCGAGTCCCGCGCCCGGCGCTTTATGTGCATTTGGTTTTCAGTCCATGCTCGCTTCCGCAGGTTTTTCTCCGTGGACTCCGGTTTTCCTCCTGCAATTCAAAACTGAATTTAAAAATTATCTTGGAGCCCTGTTAAAGATAAGCTTCCTTTAGCTTACTTGGTACTGAGTACCAAGTTGGGTTTCCTTGGCGAAATCCTAAACAAGGTGATTTTTTTTTAGAATTAAGTTTTGAGTGATAAAAAACAATTTTGAGATCCTTAATTGAGGTAAGGAAGAAAACAATCTGTTGATTGACAAAACTTTAGGATTCACTTCAAGGTTTCATTACCAAGTAACAACAGCTAACTCGGTCTGTCACATGTGATCAAAAAATATAAGATATCGGAGTCTTGAATTAAAGGCATCACATTATTGCAACACTATGTTTGTGTCAAGTATGGCCCCTAAAGTCTAATTTTCAAAACTTGAAACGGTTTTGAATTTAGTAGTGCCGAGTCCAACAACTTCAAGTAAAAATGTTACTTGTCCCACATGATGTTGTAAAGTTTGCTTGATTCTGCTCTCGATCTTATAATTCGCAAGGCTTAGTTGTAAAAATGCATCCTGCTAGATCTCATTAGACTTTTATCATAGCTTGTGGGTGTAAAATGGATGCAATAGTAAATGTACAGCCAGGATTCGCTAACACCACAAGAGTCACGTGACTCAATGAGTGGGGTTTGATAGTAGGCCTGGCTACAGCTATGTTGAATTCTACATTCTTTTGCTCTTATGAGGAGTGAGTGGTATTAAATCATTAAACCATTTCATTTGAAAGTAATAGATGAAAGAGTATCTTCAAAATGAGATTTGATACCAGTTGTAAGAATATCTTTTTATATCATCTCTTTTTCAGATTTTGTACAACAGGACTATGGTGCAACTTGGGCTTTGTGCTTTTCGCCATGGCAACATCAAAGATGCCCACAATGCATTGCTAGATATTCAGAGTGGAGGCAGAGCCAAAGAACTTCTTGCCCAGGTATGTCTGCTTGGATTTTTATTAACACAGGATTTTTAAATCCCATAAAAATACTAGTTTTCAAGAAACAAAATCTTAAAATTTAACTTTTTTTTTTCAAAATTTACTTTTAGTTTCAGGAAATTCTCTGCTTAGTTTAAGATTTGATTTGATCTGATTTGATTTTGATTTGATTTTAAGGAATTCAGAAAGGGAAACCTGTGCTCGCCATAATACAGTTATTGTATTGTACCTCTGGATATGTTTGGAGACAGGCCTGATAGCTATCTCGATTTAAATTTTTAAAATTTTTACTTGATGTGTAGAGATCATGTGTATTTGATTTCACGTGCAAACTGTGTCTGCGTTTCCAACGGCGTCTACTGCGATTTGGTCTGAGCTTGGTCTGATTCGAAGAGTCTCGAGTGTGGCAAGCACATCCAATTAATGCCTGAGGTACAAACTTTCCTGTGAATAATAATTAAGATTGCAGCTGCAGCGAGCAGTATCGATTCCCCTGTTAATATTCTTTCTTCACACCAACTGTACCGATTTGATGTCATTCAACAGGCAATAACTAATATACGATTTGCATCTTTGTACATTTTTAGGGTCTGTTAATGCAGCGCCACCAAGAGCGCGATCCCAAGCAGGAGAAGATTGAGAAGAGCCGACAACTGCCATTCCATATGCATATCAACCTGGAGCTGTTGGAATGTGTGTATCTCGTCTCAGCTATGCTACTGGAGATTCCCTATATGGCTTGTAAGTATCTGTAAAAGATGATTAAGAGTAGCTGTTCCAGTTATAGCTGCAGAAGACTACCAGGAATTTTGATTGCCGCTAGTGTTCTTGTTAAGGCCATTGCAGGCCATTGGCACACAAGCCGGGAAAATTGGCGCAACAGGTCTCCCTAAAAGTGTATTTAAAAAGATTATTTTCTTGCCTCATTTGGCCAAATTTAGCTCCTGGTTTTGGCATTAGCAAATCTTCATCTTTATCAAAATTGCTGAAATTTGCACAAGCTCAAAAACCTTAGCAGGGACACTGTTTGCAGCACATATTCATTTTGCCACAATGTGTCGGCCATGTTTTGTTGTTGCATCCAACACTAAAAAATCAATATCTTGTGTTTGCTGCAAAATTTGTTAACTTGGAAGTCCCATGCGACAGCCATAACAGGCTGGTAGATATTTGCTGTTTTGCTGCTGCATTGTCATTTGTCTTCTGTTTTTGTTTCCAAGGATTTGCTTCGGCTGAGCATCAAGGTTTTCTTGTTTTACATCTATGTTGCTTTATGAATTGAGCTGAATTTATTTCAACTCTCCAACATCTTATTTCATTTCATGGCTCAATTGACACATCAGCTAATCAAAATAACATGTTATGATAATCAAAATCAAAAGTTGATATCAGGATCTTCCTATCATGCCTTGCTTCTGATAGGACATTTTTATATTGGTTACAATGAGAGGTGATAAAACATAGCACGGTTAGCAGACTTTATCCCAATTTTGCATTTGTCAAACTCAACGCAACGCAAATCTATAGCATTTGTATAGATTCATTCATATCATTGCAGTGTGTTGTGGGAAGATCTTAAATCAATCTCTAGATTATTGCTATTTTAACATTTTTTTTGTGATATCTTTCACAGCTCATCACTTTGATATTCGTCGTCGTATGATCAGTAAGAGTTTCCATCACCAGCTGCGTCTCAGCGAACGTCAAACCCTCGTGGGACCACCAGAAAGCATGCGTGAGCACGTGGTAGCAGCCTCGCGAGCTATGCGATATGGTGACTGGAAGGCCTGCAAGAATTTCTTGATCAACGAGAAGATGAATCAGAAGGTGTGGAATTTGTTTCAGGAAAGTGATCACGTGAGAGAGCTGATTGTACGCAAGATTCAAGAGGAAAGTCTGCGCACGTATCTGTTTACTTATGGAAGTGTTTACGACTCAATGAGGTAAGTGACCAGTCAGTTTGCTGTATTTTAAGCCTTGAGTGACCATTCACTACAAAGTTTGGGTAAATTAAGCAAAAGTCGTTTTCAGACAGATATAAAATGTTAACACATTCTTAATCTGCTTGCAAAATATTAGCTTTCATTTTAACTGCAAAATATCATTTTCTAGATTAAGTTGCATTGGAAATGTACATGAAATATGTTTTTTTGGTTTTACGTTTGCTGACATAATGCTCGGAAGAATTGTAACTCTTGTGTGTTTCCATGAAATTGTCACATGGTCGCTTGCGATACATTTGTTATTGATATTTGCTTAGAAATTGTCTTTAAGTATTAATTTTATTGCATAAATATTGGCAAAAAGTCAGTGAGCCAATGTGTCTTTAGGATACTTGGAGCTTGCATTGGTTCTCCCATCGAGGATCAAGCGTATATTTGACCAAATTATTTTATTTTATCCAACAGAACTAAGCCACATTGTCGTAAGTCATTTGCTCATTTACATAGTTTTTTTTTTGGTTGGAAGCTTGAAAGTTCAATTCATGTTGTGCTCTTGCCTTAATATATAAGTAAATCAAATCTTTATTACTCATATATGTTTGAGTTTGAAGGCAATATTCACTAGGACATCTAATTTAGTTTCATATGGCCAATTTGGATTCTTACAGACACAAACAGTTTCACATGGATTTAGTGAATCCAATTTGATTTCAGAAGATTACTTTTTTCTAAGCTGTTTGTTACAGATTCAAAGAAACCAAAAAAGTCTAAATAATTTCACTAAATCTCATTGGGAAACTGATGATTGCACAAAAATGTCAATGAATCCCTGTAAATTAACAATAAGATAACAGGTTTAAAATGTATAAATTACTATAATACTTAGACAATAGGAGTATTAGGATTTCCAAGTCAAAGACATCATTGTGTTCCAGATACAATACATGTGTTTATCTATTCAAATATAATAAGCCCATCTTGTTTGCACTAATATTAATAATGTGATTAGGCATATGGTCTACTGCAATTAAACAATACAATAAACAAATAATTTCAGAGCAGTCTATTTTGATTCACTGAATAAGAAAGTGGACTCAGTGAAATTGTTAACATTTCATTAAAACTTCTTGCAAAGATGCTTATGTGATTGAATTCATTGAATAGGCTAAGCAACCAATAGAAACTATTTTGGATTCACTAAATCCATGTGAAATTGTTTGTGGCTATATGAAATCAAAATGGCCAGATGAAACTAAATTCAATGTCCTAGTGATTGTGCCTAGTATTATCAGCAAAAGTATCAGCACCTATATAAAACTTACTATATGACCAAAGGATGATTAAAGCTCTTCCCATAACACACAGCAACTGTATGACTAGCCCAATGGAATGTTCACCAAGGTCACTCCACTACTACATTCATTTGTATGGCAAATATTTTGAATTTGCTCCTTTTCAAACTGTATTTTGGGAATGAAGAACATTGTCGAAGTGGTATTTGTTTACACTGACATCAAGCTGTGATTATCCCCTTTCTGAAGGTCTTTTTCATTCACACTTCGACTATGTAATGAATTTTCTATAGCAAGTTTTCCATCAGCAGTTTAACATGTAAGTCTATGGCTGTTGGTTCACTCAGTGGGTTGTTTATAAGCTGTGGAAGTAACAGTTTGAATTGAATGGTGGGAAGAACTTAAAACACCCTTTGCTATATGACTAAACCATCTTTTCTTAATTTTTTGGTGTTTTCAGCTTGACTACTCTTTCAGACATGTTTGAGTTAGAAGGCAGTGTTGTTCACAGTATTATCAGCAAAATGATCATCAATGAAGAACTCATGGTAAGCTTCAGGGAAGTTTTGTCTCTGTTTGAAACTGGTGTCCTTAATCTCGAGTTGTCATTTTACCGTCATATTTACAGCAACATTGAAGGTAAACAGATATAAATAACCATATTCTTGTCCAGTTATGTCTGCTTAAGTATCATTAGTTGCCCTCCCCCTTTGCTTGTTTGTGCATGGAATATGGGCAAATGCCATATTCCATGAGGCCATCGGACTAAATATAAATAGAATATGGCACCAGAACCTAGATATTTCACATATTTTGTGAAAACAACAAATTAATCCTCTTAGGTGTACACAAATTCTGTGTCTCTCAGACAAAGCCAATAATGCGATTAACTTGTTTGTTTGTTTGTTTTGCCGTAGGCTTCTTGGGATGAACCAGCTGCAACTATAGTAATGCACCGTTGTGAGCCAACTCAGCTGCAGAATTTGGCACTGCGTCTCTCAGACAAGGCCAATAATCTGATTGACAACAACGAGCGGTTGCTGGAGTTCCGTCAAGGCGGTGGATACCAGAAAGGTGAGACAACACGCAGATACTTATACTACAAGCCAACATTACTTTCATTATGATAACAAATTGCACGGTGCAAGACCCCATTGCATGTAATTTCAGAAACCTATTATGTTGGTAGGCCCTGTACACTGTATTTTTGTTTAAAGGCAAAACAAAGTTTGGCATGTAAATTCATTTACTGGGACTCGCATGGCAGCCAGAAGTATGATCACTGGTGTGATTTCAGATTTGTCTCTCTGTTATGAACAGATGTTTCTATTAAATTCCTTTTGATTTCCTGACTTAACCAAAAAAAAATTGTATATGTGACCCATCATATCAATATTTACCTTAAGGTCGGCATAGTAAATTACGAGATAAAGGCCGTTGAAGCTGAGCATTGTCAAATATCACATTCAAGGTTGAATTTCTTCAGAAACGTTAGGATTGAAGTGTATTCAATCATATTAACCAGGTTCCAACATCAAACATAAGAAAAATGTGTTAAAAACCAAGATAAAAATCCTTTCTCAATTAAAGTTTTACTCAATACAAAAACCTAAACTTGAATTTTCTCAGAACTATAGTTTTCCAAATCAACCTGATGCCTTTTGCCAATTTGGATGTAACTATGTAACCGAACATCCAATAACCAAAAGCAAGGTGTCATTTTAAAGCTTGACATCTCCGCTTTCAGATGAGATCATTGATTTTTGGACCCTTATGGTACCTTTCAATATGGTGGGTCACATATATGATTTCAATGTAGGGAGCAAAACACTGGATTAGGCCTAAAAAAAGTTAACTTGCCCTTTAATGTTGAAATTGATTTTTCTCGAAAATGGACCCAAAAAATGAATAGAATAGTTTATACAAATGTTTTCATTGTTTTGTGCTTTATTTATTCAAGATATATGGTTGTTTCATGAAAATATATAACAGTATGTGAATATTGTTGTAAATTCAACCCAAATATCATGATATTTTAACCAAATTTACTGTTTAGAAAGGCAAAAGTTCAAAAAAAAAAGCGACCCTAAATTTTGGCAAATTTTGGGTTGGTCGCAAAGGGCAAGTCGACATCTTTTTTTCAGGGCTTATGAAACCATTAGACATTTACAGATATGCCACATTTCAGAATAAATTCTGAATTCAGAATTTTTCAATCGGTTTAAGCCTAAATTCAGATTTTTTATTGGTTGTTTTGTGTACAAAGGTATAGGCAATTTTGGTTTCTCACATTCTTTCGAAATATTTCAGATTTTTTGAACACCAATGAGTGGCATCTCTGCATTTATTGTGTAATGTGATGTGATGATAACCTTTTTAAGTTTTTATATTTCTTTGTGACCCTTTATATGACTACCAGAGTTCTAATGAAGTAAACATTATGAGGTATATATTCCTATTTGCAAAATGAACTTTACTGGAAAAACTGTTTATACATGTTCCCCCCATTATGTATTGAGTTTGACCATGTATGAAACACCCTTGAATAATCCGTACAGGTGATCGAGATCAAGACAACAGAAGGGACGGCAATCGAAGAGGCGGCAATTACCGTAAGAACATAATCCCATTTATTCTCAGGGGTGTATGAGTTCAGCTTTTAAGCTTTTCAAAAGAGTCCTAATTTGAGCTTTTTCTTTCAATTTCAGTCTGTTTTTGCATTTGTTCACTATTCTCAGCTTTTTCAGCTCTTTTTATCTTTGTGACTCTCACACCCCTGCATTCTATGCCTGCCTGCCTGCTTGCAGCTAGTATACGGAACAAGCTTCCTTCTGTAGATCATCATGTAGAAGAAATTGCAATAGAAATAACCTGTATTGAAACGCAAGCCCTCCTGAGGCTGGTTTCCGACTTTGATGTCACTTTTTGCCGCTCACAGTTGTCTTGTGAAGTAGAGCTTATTTCTGCCCTACA
Organism: Ophiothrix spiculata; assembly: GCA_000969725.1. Lineage (NCBI taxonomy): Eukaryota > Metazoa > Echinodermata > Ophiuroidea > Amphilepidida > Ophiotrichidae > Ophiothrix > Ophiothrix spiculata. The sequence goes on along the minus strand of JXSR01S075072.1, from coordinate 9,830 downwards.
AAGTAAAAATGCAGTATGTGCATTTATAAAACATAGCAGATACATACATACATACAATGTGCTTTTGAATAGCGCCATTCCTAAAAGACCACAGCGCTTAATAACAAACAAAATATATATACACAGAAATGAATTATATGCAACAAAACCTCAAATGATTCGATTTGCATGAACAAGTTTGTTTCTAACTCTTTCTTAAAGACATGAATTGAACTGGTATTACGTATTGATAATGGCAGAGTTCCAGATAATAGGTGCATTAAACATACAATTTATTATCTAATTACATATAGCATGCCCATGTCTTCACAATTTAAATTAATAATGAGATGTGTTTCTCTGCCTAAATAAGAATAAATGTCTAATTTCAACTTGACTCTTCTTTTCTCCAGGTGGTGACCGTGACAACCGTGGCGGTGGATACCGTGACAACCGTGGTGGTGGATACCGTGACAGACAGGGTAACCAAAGGGGTGGTCGCCGACAAGATGGAAACCGACGAGATGGTGGCGGTCGTGACAGAAGGGACGGCGATCGCAGAGATGCAGGTAAAGAGAAGAAGCCATTCAAGGCATATATGCCTCAGCCATCTGGAGATGGGTCATCGTACTTTGATGCAGAGTAGGACTTCATTTACTGTGGAAATTATGCAAAAAAGATTTAAATGTTCTGAAGTTCCTAGCACAAGTGGTTTGGTCTTTATTCACTGTTGTAGAAAGCATGCCCCGTCCAGTTTGCAGGCTCATATTTGACTCCTCACTGTTGTTGCTAAGAGTTAGTATAGGCACTTTCATTTTGGCAACTATTAATTATGATATCACACTATGCCAGCTATTAAAGGAGCATGGTTCCGATTGCCTCAACATTTTTTCAAACTTTTTGAGATTTAAGTACCAAAATGTTGCTCATTTTTTTCTCATAACCCATGTGAAATTTCACGGCTGAGTTATGTTTCATTTTGGAGATATGTATGAAAATGTGTCTTAATTATGGCAACCATAATTAATTTTACAGAGTAACATATTGACCAATTCAGCTGAAATTTGAAACTTTGACCTCTTGAGTGGTCATCTTTCATATGTCATTGAATACTAAATTTTGAAAAATCGGACCAAGCTCCTTTAACTGGTAGTGTTTATTTTGTTGTTTTTCGTTGCTACAGAAATGTCAGTTCATCAATCAATCAATCAATCAATCAGAGCAAGTAGAGTCAAGTTTCTTGCCCAAAGAAAACCATCACGCCCGGGGCTATTAACTGAGGTCACTGAATCTGTAAATGTGTTAAACAAATCAGCACTCTAAAATACAGCAACTCATATGTTAAGACCGATGATACAAACTTAATTATAAAGATTTTGTAAGAACCCCCAAACATCTAATAGTCAGTTTCCTTATGTAATTTCGCTGGCTTTTTATGGGGATTAGGAAAACTATACATTTTCTGAAAGCTTATGGTATACCGAGCATGAAAATCAATGTTGGCATTTTTTTTAATGTTGGTATGGCGGCCATTTTGAAATTCAAAATGG